>JAWMRA010000078.1:2782491-2858624 GCA_035584735.1 Pseudotriccus pelzelni | reverse complement strand
GCTCTTTTGTAGCCCCTTTAGGCAGTGGAAGGGATTCTAAAGTCTCCCCAGAGCCTTCCCTTCTCCAGGCTGGACAACGACATAAACCTGTAATTTGTGTTTTCTCAGAAGTACCTGTAGTAACCTAATGGTTTAATTTGTGTAAAAATTCCTCAAGATGTTCTGGAACATCAAAATTTTTCAAGCACTGGGATTTCTTCTGTTTACATACCCTTACTTGACCCCCTGCTATGTCACTGCAGGCTGGAAAACCACACAGCATCTGGCTGCCTGTATGTCCACACTGATGTGACAGAGTGAATGGGGAGCAGCAGAGGAGCCTTTCCTTATACAGGGTTGTCTTTTAGAAAATCCACAGGGAGGTCGTATTTGCTGCAATTATTAGAAAGCTTCATCGGTTCCGTGTGAAGGGTGATGAGTTTCCTCCTTGCCAAACATGCTGAAATGTTGAAAGAAGAGCTTCCCTTTCATGTGGTCTGTGTCCTACCAGCTTGTAGGCCAGGCTTTTGGCCATTCCGATGGTGGCTGGTTCCCTGCTGTCTGTTCCGTGCCTGGGAGCAGGGAACACCCTGGGGCCAAGATGTCTGTGTGCCCGTGGCATGTGAGTGACAGGGCTGTGTGCTCTGGCCCCAGCCCTGAGCTGTTGGCACAGGGCTGTGCTCGGCCAAGCCATGTGGAAAACCTGGCCCTGAACACAGGCACTGGTTACATGACTGATTGTTTCCTCTGGAAACAAATGGAATCACTCAAATGAAGGGGCAACTAGTGAGTGAGGGCTGCTTATTGTGACAGAGCTAATTATGTAGAAAAAACAGTCATGGGAGCAGGGAGGGCTTAGGGGTGAATAAACATATTTGATGGTTAAGTGGGCAAAAAAGTGAGTTGGTGAAAGCCTGCACTTTTGTTTTTCCAGGGTTGGATTGAGATTGTTGGCTGTGCTGATCGCTCCTGCTATGACCTTTCCTGCCATGCTCGCGCCACCAAAGTCCCTCTTATAGCTGAGAAGCCTCTCAAAGAACCTATATCCTTTCAGAATAAACCAAATCCTCGTGAAGTGAGAGGTGATTTGATGTTTTGGGGAGCTGCACAGCT
The DNA here is from genome assembly GCA_035584735.1 of Pseudotriccus pelzelni. Classification (NCBI taxonomy): domain Eukaryota; kingdom Metazoa; phylum Chordata; class Aves; order Passeriformes; family Tyrannidae; genus Pseudotriccus; species Pseudotriccus pelzelni. Next base: position 2,857,532 of record JAWMRA010000078.1, on the reverse strand, counting down.
CTGATTAAAGTTACATCTGTAACTTTAGCAAGGAAGCCTACAGCTACAGAGTAGCATCACTTTGGGAAGTAACCTGCAAAGATTTGAGCTTGGGGGTATTTTTTACCGTTCATTTCCTCTCTTGGAGGAAAATTCCTTAATCCAGAGGTGGAGGAGGTTTGTTTGTGTTGTGTAGCAGTTAGCTTTGACATAATGAAAGAACCAGGCCCTGCTTTCTGTCCAGACAAACTCCTTAACTGCCTTGTACAGAACAGTCAACATTGTTCAGTTTGAGGCAAATAAGGGAGCCATTGGCAAAGCTTATAAGAAGGATGCAAAGGTGGTGATGGAATACCTTTCCGTGTGTGACGAGTGTTACATCACCGAGATGGAGCAGCTGCTCAACGAGAAAGGGTGAGCTGGCTGTGTGTGTGTGGTGCCTTCCTCTGACACCTCTGCCGTGGGTTCCTAAAGTGCTGCTGCATTTATTTGAGCCACCTGAAACCAGCTTCCTCGTGAGAGCAGGCTGTGTGGATCATCTGACATGTTTTGGTGCTGTCCCTTCCACCAGTCGTTGCTGGTCATCTGTCAACATATATCCTGGTGTGTGCCCATAAATCAAATATTTGTTCCTCTGTGTGGGAATGAGCTTTAGCAGGATCATCCCAGAAGAGAGAGGCTTCAGTGAAATGGCAAGTGTTCACCAGCTTCCCTGCTCTGGTTTGAGGGTTGTCCAGAACTGCCAGATGGTTTTAAACTTACATTTTGAAATGAATAAAATAATTCTGTGATAAAATAATTAAAATCATTAATGGAACAGTTAATGGAAAATATTTCAATGAGAATCAAAACTTGTGTGAGTACCCTCCGGTGTTCATAGAGCTGCTTTAGGACCTCTTGCAGGCTTTGATTTACTGAGGCAGGAATTGGTGTCTTTTTCCTTGACCTGGCTGCCTGCATTCCTAACACATGCAGAGCTGAAAATATAAGAGGTATCTACAGTTGTCAAATTTGGCTGAAGCAGGTCAACAGCTGTATATGTTATGAGAAAGCTCATGGTGCAGTAATAAAAAAATAATTCATTTCCTGCCTGAAATGGTACAAGGTGTAGGATTAATGAATACACTCCAGAATGGTAACACTTACATTTTACTTTTTTTCCCAAAGATTGATTTAATTTACATCTCTGTGAGTGTGGAAGTGTAGAAAAAGTAGCAGTTAAGCCATTGCAGAATATGGTTACACACATCAAACCCAGGAGAAAGTGAATTTAGTCCATCCAGAATCTCACTGAAATGATTCAATAGATGAGTTACAAGCAGTATCCTGGTTTTACTGATAGTAAAGTCTGCAGCCAGTGCCTGCTTTATGTTCCTCTCTTTTTCTCTTTAGTGTATGTGCTTCACCCTAAGAGTTTTCCATTTCCTAATTAAGTTTGCTTCAGGCTGTTAACCACAACTAAGTTCACTGTGATTATGAAAATGGTTGCTTTTAATGTACATGTAGTAATTTTATTATTAATGCAAATTTCTTTTAATGGGTGTGCTACACGTTTCTTTCATCTCTGGGCTTTGCCCTGGCTTCTGCCATCCTACTCTTACAGTCAACCAACTGATGCAATTAAGGAAACACAACTTGTTTGTTTATTGTTGTAGCTTTTAAGTGATCTCTCTTTCCTTTGCAGGGAATTCACTGTTGAAACTGAAGGGAAAACTTTTAAATTAACAAAGGACATGGTTACTGTGAAGAGATTTCAGAAAACATTACATGGTAAATTGGTGTCTTTGTTGTTTGATCATCAACAATAAGAGGCAGATCAGGATACACTTTAAATGTGATACACCTTATTAGTGGGATTGTCCTGTTAGTATTGTATGACAGCATAGGAAAAATGCCAAGTGTAATTTCCTTGAAATTTGACTGTTTGAGTTGGAAGGCTATCACACAGCAGTGGGATTTCAGTGACCATTGATGTGGGCCAGTTTGCCAGCTTGTTGCCTGGTCTGGTCACCTATTAGTAGACTTTGAGTGAGGTATTATAGTCACACGGCTGCAGTTGCATATTCCAGGATTTGTGAGGTCACATGTGGTGCAGTCACGGAGGAGCTGGGAAGGTTTGGGAGCTTTCAGCTCAGTGTCCATTGCGGTGCAGCAGATGGGCTGTGACAGGCTGCTGGAAGGGCTCCCTGCAGACCTCTGTGCTCAGGGCTCCTCTTGTCACTCTGCTGCCTGGAGCCGGGTCCCCTGGCATCTGCCAGCCCTTCCAGGCTGCCCTCCTGACCAGACTCTGCCAGCTCACAGGTCCAGTCAGTTCCTCTGGTAGCTGATGATCACACCAGCTTTGCTCAGTGACATGTCTGTGCCAAACAGCACCCCCAGGCAATGCCTGTACATGGTTTATGGCTTGGTGTGGAGCAGGGACTGTTCCCAGTGAACAGTTTGGATGAGGCTTCACTGTTGTGAAGCGGAAGAGGGTTTATCTGCAGAGGTGGAAGTTGTGCAGTGTTATTTGCTCTTGGGGCCAGAGACGGGGCCCTGAGTTGTTTTCTTGCAGCCTAAATACATTCTGTACATGGACTAAGTCCAAATCTGTATTTCAGGTATTTGTGTGTAGAGCAGAAATGTTTAACCTTTTATTTGCATGCGCTCAGATACATGTAATCAGAACTTCTGAGCAGAGAGACAGCATCAGTAACCACATCTTTTTCTGTGTATAAATCCATGTTTAACAATGACATGTGTTTTTTTGTGTTCCAGTGGAAGAAATCGTCCCAAATGTAATTGAACCCTCGTTTGGTATTGGAAGGATCATGTACACAGTGTTTGAACACACATTCCGCATCCGGGAAGGAGACGAGCAGAGAACGGTGAGCTCTCCCATGGCTGGGCCTCAGCTTAAACCACCTGCAAGCTACTTGCCTTTCCCTGGCATCCAGGGAAAGGGCTAAAATAAGAGGGCACAATAGCCAGTGAAGCTGGGAGAGCCCAGGTGGGCTGCAGGGTTGCTGTTTTTCCCAGCGTACGTGTCGTTTTTACACGCGCCCTCAGAGCGTTCTGGGGCCGTGTGTGCATGAGGCTCCCGCTGTGTTTCTGCCAAGGGGGTGAGAAATTCCTCCTTCTGGATTCACACTTGGCAGTGTCCCATTGCTCAGAGAAAGGCATCTCTTCAGTGTTTCATTTCCTTTCTTTCTGCTGCTTTTCCTGGAATCGTAGTTCCATGCGGCAGGACGGACAATGGGCTAACTGTTTCCTCAGTCCCCTGTGAAACTCAAACTTCAGTGATTCTGAGCAGCCCTAAAACCTTGCCCTGAAGCTTTGCTGCAGCAGGGGCCAGTGTGTGTTACATCCAGAGCACCAGCCTCTTCCAGCCAGTGCCCGAATGTGGTGCTCTGTGCCCTTGCTGGTGGCCCATGGGAAGCTGGCTGGAAATTTGGGGCAGGTTGTTTTTTCATTGTTTCTGGCTGCTAGACTGTGGCAAAGAAATGTAACAGTGCTCCTTCACGTGCTACAGGATGTGATACAGTTATGAGTGGGGGAAACAAGGTTCAGAAGACCAGAGTTGGGACACAGCTGACTTTCAATCCCAAACTGCTCATGAAATATATTAGACTTAACTGCTTTTCTAGTAGCCATTTACTTTCTGGGTAGTGCAGGCTGATCCGTATTCTGGTACCTCTCACATGCATAACTTCTGTTCCTTTTAGGCCTTGCTGATTGCCAGGACAAATTTTATTATTTTCCCTCACTTTTGGCACATTTTTATTTTCTAAGGGTGTCTGTGGAGGGTGCTAAAAGCATTTGAGCTGCATATGCTTCATGTGTGTGGAGTCTCTCAAACGGGGTGTTTGTTTTAGGCTGTGCCTAAGAATAAATCTCCTGGAAAGACCCCTCTACCCTTCATTTTTCTGTAGTTCAGATGAGGTTGAATTTCTTCAGGCGGGCTCTGGTAGACGTCTTTTGGTGGGAAGTAACATTTAGCTTCAGGAGATAAGGAGGGCTGGAGGACAGCTGGAGAAAACCAGTCCTTCAGTGGTGTGAGGTGCTACTGCTGGGCCCTGAATGCTGATGTCTTAAGAGAAGGCCAGTGACTCCCCTAGAACTGTCACCCTTCCTCCTGCCTCAGACAGAGCTTATTCTCACCTCCTCAGAGTCTGACCTAATCACTGAACTTGTATTTATTTGTGCTTTTTCTTTTTTTCCTTAGTTCTTCAGCTTCCCAGCTGTTGTAGCACCGTTCAAGTGCTCCGTTCTTCCTCTGAGCCAGAATCAGGAATTCATGCCTTTTGTCAAGGAATTATGTAAGTGTGTTAAGCACTGTGGGCCTGATGGGGATGTGCACTGGGAAAAGAGGGAGAAATTAGGATTGGGAGAAAATAGCAGTGGGATCCCATGGCTCATATACATGCAAAGGGAACATTGTTTAGCTAAACCAGCTGAGTTGGTTGGTATCCATGAGCTTTGGGTATCCATCAAACTCTTCATTTTCCCTCAAAACACCCAACACCATGACCTTTCCTGTGGTTGGTTTACAGTGTAAAAGACGTTTCTTTTATTCCTGCTATGTCAAAAATAAATCTTTCCCCCTGCTTGGGAGAAGCTGTCTGGAGCAGTGGGGGTGGGTTTTTTTGTATGTTTGTTGGTTTGTTATTAAGGTTTTCTTTGCTTTTATTGGCCAGCTAATTTACTGAATCTGTCCCAGAGCTGCTGAGCCTCCAACCATTCTGTAAACCTGCCCACTGGTAGTGGGCATCATGATGAAGGATAGGAACCATACAAAATGGAATACATGAAGGAACAGGGGTGGCATGTCAGACAGTACCTTTTGCTGTCGACATCAGTTCTGCCTGGGACTTTGTCTGCCTGTGCTGAACATACCCCAGCACACGAGGCTGGTGTGGTTTGGAGTTAAAGCAGAGTTGTGGGACTGTAGTCTTGACAGAGACTGAGACATTGGATATTCTGTCAAAGTAAAACTGGGGGTCTGTGATGCTGCTTGAAACCAGGACAGGTGGAGCCTCCCTTCAGGTAACTGTGAGGATACAGGAGGCCTGTTCTAGGGTTGTGTTGCCTGCTGAGTGTGTTAACGAGTCCCGCTGATTCCCCCTTGTCTTCCCTGCAGCCGAAGCACTCACCAGGAACGGCATCTCCCACAAGGTGGACGACTCCTCGGGCTCCATCGGCCGGCGCTACGCCAGGACCGACGAGATCGGGGTGGCCTTCGGGATCACCATCGACTTCGACACCGTGAACCGGACGCCTCACACGGCCACCCTGCGCGACCGCGACTCCATGCGCCAGATCCGCGCCGAGGTGAGGGGCGGGGGGGGCACGTTTGGCTTCTGGCAGAGCCAGGTGTGTTCCTGGTGGGCTTGGGGAGGGCATTGCCCGCTGTTTCTGATCCAGCAGTGGTGCTCTGTGGGAGCTGCCTCCAGCTCTGTGGGCGATTTAGCTGTTCCGAGAAATCCCCAGGGGAGAGATACCGGTCAGACAGAAGACACGGGCCCTGCTGATGAAATGAGGAGAAGCTTTTGTTTTTCTTGAATGCAGAAGTGTTGATCTTACCTGAAAGCTGTGCTTGTGCTGATTGCTCTGCTCTTTAGGGTGGCTCTTAACGAGCGAAGGCTGCTGAGTAAAAGCATTAGCTGGGTTGTGTCTGGCTTTCAAAGGCAGGACTCTTCTGAATCTGCAGCCACTGAAAGGCAGATCTTTGCTTGCTTTTTTGCCTTACAACTTCCTTCCTGCTTGTGTTGCCTGTGCAGCACCAGAGAAGCTGATGAACCATTCCCCAAAAGCCACACCTGCCCTGAGTGTGCTCTCCTGGCATGGCCATAGTGCTGGAATGGCAAACCTCCCTGTGGTGGTCTCTGCCTGTGAGCAGAACTGCTCAGAGGAGAGTTTTGGTGTTTTTCTTCTCTCCCTGGCCCCTGCCCCAGGAACAGTTTGGTTCCTGGAGGAGGAGGAGGAGGAGATGGTGTTCACCTGTGGGGCTGAGTTGCAGCTTTGCTCTGTATAGAAGCACCTGGGGCTGCTGAGCTGGCAGGGGGTTTGGCCCAGTGCCAGTTCCTTGGGGCACCCACCTGTCTCTGTATCCACCTGGGTGAGCTCTCACCGCCCAGCACCAGAGATGAGACTTTGTTTTCCTTCAGTTCCTGCAAATTTTCTGGTTTCTGGCCGATACTTTGCACCCATGACGGTGGGCTGTGGGGAGCGAAGACAAGGTTGGCAGCTTCTTCTGTGCTGGTCTTACAGTAAATAAGGCTTGGCTAAATCCTGGCTTACAGCACCTTTTGGTTGTGTGTATTGGCTTTTTTTCCCTTCCAGAACTGTAGCACAACATTACCAGAGATTAACCCTGCTGTGGTCCACCACAGAGACAGTTGCATTTCCCTCATGGATCACCCTGATAACTGAGATGACACCAACTTTCATTTAAGATGTTCTAATTAATGGCTTTCTCCCCAAAAAACGATCCTCCAGCAGGTGCCTTGTACCTCTTCTGTTGCTGATGTAAAAACTACCCACATTCTCCAAATACCAAACAAGAGCAACTTGATTTTGTTAACTTTGTGTTCCCTGTGTCTTTGTGGCTTTGCCTGCAGATCTCTGAACTCCCTGCCGTCATCCGTGACCTGGCGAACGGTTATCTCACCTGGGCTGACGTTGAGGCAAAGTATCCACAGTTTGAGGGACAAGAGACTGGCAAAAAGGACACAATAGAGGAATAAAGAAAAGGGCCTGAAGTAAAATCCTGTCAAATGTCCTCTTTTTACTGTTCATGTTAATATGAAATAAACTTACTGTGTATTATTCAAAGCTGCATTGTTTGTGCACACAGGGACTGTCTGGGCTTTTTCTTTTCCTCGATTGCTGCCCAGATTTAACTTTAAAAACTGAAATAATTGCAGTCTGAGTTGAAGGTGTTATGAATAAAAACGCCATTATCTATGCCTGCCTCTCTGTGTTCCTGCAGCCGTGTACTTTCTTCAGAAATTACTTTTTTTCTCCTCTTTTTTGCCCTTCAGCTTCGGGCTGTGGTTGTTATAGGCTCATTATAGCCCCTCAAGAAGCCAGGATCATACAGGGTTTCGTCTGGTTTCAGGTCACTTTGGAGTCTTGTGCAACATGGTACCAGTTGCTTGGCCTCGTGTCCATGAAGGGTTTGATCTGGTGTCAGTCCTTCTCTCACCACTGCACTGTGCTTCAAGCAGCCACCTTCAGAGTTGAGTTCAGTGCTTTTTTTGGCTGCAGGTGCTTGATACCTGTTTCTGCAGAACTGGGAGCGTTTGTATGTGTGAGAGTGGAGAGGAGGTGGAAAATCCTCTTCTGGTTCTTGCTCCTGCTTGCCACGGTTGGTTTGTTTGGCTGAGGGAGCTGGCTGGGTAATTTTTTTTCATAAAATGTCTTTTGGCAGCAAGGACTGAAACCAGAGACTGCCCTGAGCAGGTGCGAAGAGAGCCAGGTACCCTTTGACTTTCCTGAGCACTGGGGGAATTCAAACTTGTGTGCTGTCAGATTGCTGCAGCCAAAATGGCACCTTGGTGTTTGGGGACCACTAAGCCCTGCCTGGCTTGGATCAGGTAGGAGAGGCCTCACATCTGATTGTCCTTCAGGCTCTCATCCCACTGAGAAGTGGAGGAGCAAGGTCTTGTCTCCTTCCATGTCATTTCAGCCTTCTCAGATGCCTTCCAGCTGCTGGAGAAGGTGCTGGTGCTGCCACCACAGGGATTTCTATCCCTGATCTGGAAGCATCTTCAGAGGGCAGGGAAGTGTTCTCCAAGCTTTTGCTTGGGTGTAACACTCAGGTTAGACAATGTGAATCCTAGAATGGTTTGGGTTGAAAGAGACCTTAAAGCCCATCCAAATCCCCCCCTGGGATACCTTCCCAGGTTGCTCCAAGCCCTGTCCAACCCTGTCTTGAACACTTTCAGGGATGGGGCAGCCACAGCTTCTCTGGGCAATGTGTTCCAGTGCCTCAGCACCCTCACAGTAAAGAATTTCTTCCTAACATGTAATTTAAATCTACTCTTTCTCAGTTTGAAGCCATTCCCCCTTGTCCTGTCACTCCATGTCCTTGTCCAAAGTCCCTTTCCAGCTCTCCACTGCAGCTACTCCACATCCTTCCTGTGTTAGAGTCTCCAGTGCTGGATGCAGCACTCCGGGTGGGGGCTGACAAGGGCAGAGTAGAGGGGCAGAATCCTCTTCCTTGACCTGCTGGCCACGCTGCTTTTGAGGCAGCCCAGGATACTTTAGGCTTTGTAATTTGCCTGCCTGCCCTTGCCTGTCGGTCCCGGATAACTGAGGACGGATCCCGAACTTTCCTCGCCCCTGGTGTAAATCAGTGCCTCTGGCACTCTGTCAGTGCGTTGATCCCCTCTGGGAAGCATTAGCTGGGTTAGCCCCTTGAAGACGTGAGTTTGACACTCAGAAAGGAAGGGCTTTAAAAAAGGAGGCAGAAGAGGATGCTCGAAAACATCAACGGATTTGTGTGATTGGAAGCTGCTTGCTCTGTCCTAGAGGCTGATGCCTTCTCCAGACTGGCAGGCAAACAGCAATTAGTGACTGTTTCTGAGTAATTTCATTTAATTTTAGCCAAACTTGATGGATCAGGGGCATTGGAGAGGGAGGGGCAGACAGAGGCACGGATGATGGGGGATTCACCATGCCCCTGAATCACTGTGCTACTGGTTTTGTTTTGTTCAGCTTGGCTGCATGAATTCCTCCAGGTGGTGACAGCAGGCATGTGGCCACTGCTTTCTGTCATCCTTTTCCTCCTAAAACTGCATCCTGGAATTGACTGCTGTTTTATGAGTCTGTCTTGTGCTTCAGAGAGGTGCCTGATCCGTAGCAAGGCAAGTGCACCAGAGTGTTTCTTCAGCCTGGAGCTACTCCAAGGAGCAGTGGTCTGTGAGCCATGGAGATGGAACACCTGTGGATCCATACCAGGGCCTTTTACAGCCTCAGTTTCTCCTGTGCTGGGGGTGAGTGAGGGTCATGGTCTTGACAAATACCCCATAATGGACAGAGCTAACGTAATAAATCAGGCCTGGTTATTAATTTGAGTGAAGCACAGACTGGACAAGCCACAGTGCCTGTGCACAAACCCAGCCAGTGGGCCAGGGCAGGGACAGGAGCACGGAAGGGTAGACAGGGCTTTCCAAATCAATCAGTGCTTTGGGGTATCCCTGCTTTTGAGGGGTCCCTGAAATTACATGGGTCGCACCAAAGGACCTCCCTGCCTCCAAGCAGGTGTCAGACCTGCTCACTCCCAGGTGCTCCTGCTACTCACCTTTTCGGACAGTCAGGTCAACTCCTCTTCATCCATCTTCCAGCCCCTGCTGATGTCCAGACTTGGAAAAGGTAATAAAACACCCCCACACTGCCAGCAGATGCAGCAGTAACATATCCTTTGTCGAAGAACACAGAAAACTTTGCAGTGACTGGGAAAGTTCACAGTGAGTGGGAAACCATCACCAGGGAACTAATTAGACGGCAAACGGTGAATTGGCTTCACCACTCAGCCTTCAAAGAGGAGTATTAGCCCAGGATGCAGGTGAGCCCTGTGTGGGGTTTGTAGTTAAAAACCTTGTTATTTAAAATATAAAACAAGCCCTGGAACCAGCTGCATGATGTTAAATTTGTTCAAGTGGAGATCAGACCAATGCTGGCCACAAGTGAGGTGCTCCTGCTGTTGTGGAGGGCAGGGGGATGAGGAGGATTTTGGATGAGGCGAAATGTGAAGCCCTGCCCTGCTGGTGGTGGTGCCCCAGCCCTGCCCAGCATCCGTGGGCAGCTGAGCTGCTCCATACCCTTCTTAGCCCATACTGATAGGGGATGTAGCCAGCTGAACACATATGTTCTAGTATGCAGATGGTTTCCAAAAAGTCGATTGCTCACCTGTGTTTCAAACAAATAAAAAGGCTGGGTCATGTCTGAGGACATAATCACATCGTGGGTACAGAATAACTGGGTGCTGTGCCTTTGACCAGTACTCACTCAGGCAGCAATCTTCAAACTCCTTCAAAGGTAACTGCAAAAAACAGCTCAGAAGAGACTGTTTGGTGCCACTCTGCCTACACTCACCCTGGGAGGGCTCTGCCCTTCGACCCTGGTGCTCAGGCACTGATTTGCTGATGGGAGCTGAGCAGGGTGCACCCTTCAGCCAGCAGCTCCCTCCTCCCAGAAGAGGGTGCTGTCAGGCAGAAAATAGCAAGTGGAGGAAAGGTTTTTTTGGATCTGAAACTGTTTTATTTTTAACTCTAATGGGTGTTTCAGTTGTGCTGCAGCCCTGCACCTCCAGCACTGTGTTGCTCTAATGCTCTTTGTTAGTTCAATGGCCGAAAATGCTGTTGCAGGCTGCATTTTAATGCAGGTGAGCCATTGAGCCCATGATAGTCTTAGAAATGTAGTTCATAATAGTTCATCTTCAGAGGGGGTGCATAGGCTGGTGCCTAGAATAAATCATGGAAGGGGCCTTAAAGATCATCTCATTCCAACCTCTCTGCCAGGGGCAGGGACACCTTCCACTAGACCAGGTTGCCCAGAGCCCCACCCAACCCTCCAAAGTGTGGATAGTTGCAGCCTCTGGTGCAGCTTCTGTGATCAGCAGAGTCTTGGGTGTGATTTGTCTCAGTCTCAAGAGGGCTTTGCAAACAGGTGTCATGAAACCTCTGGTTTTGCTCTGGGATGCCGTGGAGGGGAGCACTGCCGATATCTGAAGGTGGTGACATCAACCTTCCCCCGCTGGTGTGTTGCAAAAATCCCCCTGATAAAAAAATAAAAGCTGAAGGCAATGGGCTTGTCCTGGCAAAGATGGCTCCAACAGATGCACTTTGGAAACTCAGCTTAAACCTTTTTGATCCCTTATCTGTGCTGTGACCTGCAATTCACCCTCTGCGCCACATAGGCAGACTTTAGTATTTATAAGCGGGGGCTGCTGAAGCTCAGTCCGACTCCTCATCGCTCTGCCACACTCATTTCCATGTTACTGTCCAAGCTGATCGTGTAACACTCCCCTTTCTGCTGTAATCTCCAGCCATCTCCCTGTAAGGGATGGGAGAACATTTGCTCATTCGTTTCATCAAGCCAAGAAAAAGGAAAAGTGCTGGCGAAGCCCGTTGGTCTTTTCTAAGTTATTATAGAACCATTAGGTTGGAAATGACAGCTCGTCAAGTCCAACCGTAACACTGCCAAGTCCACCACTAAACCACGTCTCCAAACACCACATCTACACACCCTTTGAACACTTCCAGGCATGGTGCTTCTACCTCTTCCATGGGCAGCCTGTTCCAATGCTTTATGGCCCTTTTGGTGAAGAAATTTTTCCTAATATCCGATCTAAACCTCCCCTGGTGCAACTTAAGGCCATTTCCTCTCATCCTATCGCTTGCTACCTGGAAGAAGAGACCAACCCCACCTGGTTACAACCTCCTTTCAGGGGCTTGTAGAGAGTGATAAGGTCCTTTTTTTTCCAGCCTAAACACCCCCAGCTCCCTCAGCTGCTCCTCATCAGAATTGTGCACCAGACCCTTCTCCTTCTCTGGACATGCTCCAGCCCCTCAGTATCTCCACTTGCATTACCAGGACTCTGGCTGTGGATTCAGACACTATTTAAGATCAACCGCACATTTACGAAGTGTATGAAGAAGGGGAATAAAAAGGAAAGGTTAAGTTTTTCTTCTAATACAAGAAGTGGTGAATAATTATGAAAATTAGCAGGTGTCAGCTTTGAAATAGGTCCTCAAAGATCACTGTGTGTTTGTGCCTTTCTTCCTCTCTTTGCTTTGCATCTTCTGGTGGCTGCTGGCTGGTCTGGCCCTGGTCCTATCACTCCATGCCCTTTTAAATAGTGCCTCTTCTGCTCTCTGGGAGACCCTTCAGCCACTGGAAGAAGCTCTCAGGTCTCCACAAAGCCTTCTCTTCTCTCCCAGCCTGTCTCCAGAGCAGAGGGGCTCCAGCCCTTGGAGCATCTCCATGGCTTCCTCTGGACTCGCTCCAGCAGGTCCATGTCCCTCTTACGTTGGGGGCCCCAGGGGTGGATGCAGCACTGCAGGTGGGGTCTCATGAGAGTGGAGTGGAGGGGGAGAATCACCTCCTATATTAATTTGATATTTCTGAGCTTTCTTTGCCTCTGAGCAAGGAGCCCCTCAGTAGTTTTCCAGATCCTGTGAGGCCATTTGCAAAAATGTAATGATGCAACGAAAAGCCCTTGATTGAATTTTCTGCCCGGGGGGGGGGGAATCAGATATGAAATAATAAATATAGATTATATCCTGCAGGCAAAAGCCTCCTGGTCACTAATACGTACAGATTAATTGTACTAATCCCGTGTGATCAAGGGGAGATGGTTGGTTACTTGGCACTATTTTGGTCCCTCGCTTATGAAACTCCATCTCCGTGTTTGAGAGAAAAGACTTTACATAACAGTAATCAGTCAGATGAGAAAAGGACTAAACTGTCCCAAAACATTTTATCTTCTGCACAGATGCTGCCCATGAATTTTCACTTTATTAAATAACAGGGTAATGCAATATTTTGTTCTGAATAGCAAGTGTCCCTCCGTGGGAGGGAAGGAGCAAGGATGCTCTCTCAATCAGCTTTTTGGTGCAGACAGAAATGGGGATAGATGGAGGCTGGGAAACCCAGCAGTTCAGTGAGAGTTGCTTGGAAAATAGCTAAGGGACACTGGAAAGAATCATGGAATCATGGACGGGTTTGAGCTGGAAGAGACCTTAAAGATCATTTCGTTCCACCACCCCTGCCACGGGCATGGGCACCTTCCACTAGACCAGGTTGCTCCAAGCCCCATCCAGCCTGGCCTTGAAACATCCCATTGTGTCACCAAGTGGCCTGTGACACAGGTCTGGCTCAGAGAGCTCCCAAAGGGTGTAGCCCAGGTGCCTCTCTTTATGACAGACTTTTTTTTTTCCAGACTGATTTACACCAAGATGAGTGAGGACCTTGTCTGTACTTTGCCAGATGTTCTATGGAGAGGCTTGGAAAGTTAAGTTCCTTCTCAGTGATTCCTGCAGCAAAACCTCAGTCTCACACAATCCCCCCTTCAGACTTGCCGTGGGATGAAGGGTTGAATTGAGATGGGGATGGCGGTGTCCTGGTCCCAGGTGCATGCTTCCATCCCAAGCTCTCACCTCCTCCACCTCCATCCCCTTTGGGATTACTTGGATCCAACTGCACTGAAGCACAGCTTTCCTTAGTACAGCTTTTTATTAGAAAAATAGAGGCAAGTTATCTACGAATCAGAGGACAAAATCTAAGGGAAAGAGGTGAATCTCATAGCTGGAATATCCTATTGAGCAAAAGTATGCTGGGGTGTGATAATAATAAAAAAGGATAATTGCAAAATGTAATTTATTTTGCTTTGTAAAAAGAGATATAGGCAAAACCAGCCAATAACACTGGATCACACATTAATATTTCAGTGGGTATTCACATCTCCTGCTAGTTGCTCCATGTCCTGCCCAGCTACCTTCTGCTTACCAAAAAAATGAAAACAAAGTCATAAAAAAATATAACTGGGAAATATTGTGGGTTACTGTGGCCTTTCCACTGGTCTGCACCAGCAGCTTCCCTCGGGGACCCACAGGCAGAGACTGTCTGCAGGCAGAGCTCCATCAGCACAGCCCAGCACAGCCAACACACTGGGAAGGGCTGGGCTGTGTTTCCATCACAGGCATCTGCAGTGCTGACTCCATGCACGAATTGTGTCCAATAACTGCTGGCTGTGCAGCCCGTGTCCCTACAGCCCCTGCTCTCTTCCCAAATAGATTGGATGCTGTAGGCTAAAAACACCGTGGGCTGATGGGGGTGTCTCGCTCTAAGTCTGCCTCCCATTTGCTGCTCGTGGGGATGTAGCCAGAAAGAGTCCTGGAGTCTAATCCCAGAGTTGTAATTTAAATAGAGCAGAAAAATTACTTTCTCCATCTTTTCCCTTCCTTTATTTTTTTCTCTTTGTTTGTTTGGTTGGTTTTTGGCTTGTTTGTTTGCTTGTTTTAAACAGGGGATGATGAGCTCAGACGTTTACATCTGAGAGGACGTTTACATCATAGAGACAGGAATTCAGGTGAGACAAAGCCAGTCCCAGGGTGTAGAACTATAGAATCACGGAATATCCTGAGTTGGAAAGGACCCACAAGGATGATCAAGTTCATCTCTTGGCCCTGCCCAGGGCAACCCTGAAAATCATACCATGTGGACCCACAACCACTGAGATAGGGAGAAAAAAATATATTCTGAATTTGTTTTATTGCCTCACTTGACATTGGGAAGATTTGCAGGTGGGAGACTTTGCTATAAGAATTTATCTTCGTTCACCCCCAGGCTGTCAAACTTTTCTAGAAAGCCCATGGAAAGCTGCCCAACCCCAGCTCATAAACACGGAGCTGCTCCTCTCCCCCATTGCGGTGTCCAAACGGGCCGTGCTCACACTTTGCTAATTGTCCTCCGGGGTCTCATTTGGAAGATGCTCAGGCAAAGCCTTTTCTTCTTGTGTCCATGCTCCAGTAACACGCTCTGTTACTCATCTCTCATAATCCCCTGGCTGGAAAAGCAGTCACCTAATCAGGGCAGGAGCTGCTGCCATATGATGTGCGTAGCTGCTTCCTGACCGTCCCAGCCCCGGCTTGTTTATGTGCAGTGGGGATTATTAGCAAGACATAATGTGAGTTAAAGAAATCAGTTAGCAAAGGGGCGCTGGGTAATTTATTCCTCTCTGTCACGTAAATCCTGAAAGAAAAATCCCCAAAAAAGGGACGAGGCGAGGGCTGTGCACACACGCTCGGCTCGCTGTCTCTGTAGCTCGCGGAAATAGGGCAGAGCTGTGCAAAGATTACTGGAGCAAGAACATCTTGCACACACATACACAGAGAAAAAAAAAGCAAGCTTAAAAGGATACAAAGCTTTCAGGAAGCAGCAGTCTTCCACCACGGCCTGCTTTCCAGTGAATGAATTAATTCCCTGCTTTTCATGTGACAGTTGCCTGCACTATTATCACTGTCTGTTATCGCTCTGCCTATTTAGGGCTGACGAATTTACCACCAGGAAACAAATGCAGGGGAGAAAAAGGTCCATTAAAACAACAGGAATGCTGAAGGAAATTTTCAAAATCACACAGATCTACTTGGGGGGAGAAAAGAATAGAATGGAAATGGTCCTTAATTTTGTGTAACTATCCATTTGGCTTGTCTGGTGACCACGTGCACAAGTTTTTGCAAGGTAATAGTAGTGCATCAATCCTTCCTTCAGCTCCTGCCATCACTTCACAGCATCAGAGCTCTTTGCTGTAGTTAATGGCAAGATATTAATTTAATGGACAGGACACAGAGCAGCAGGGACTGTAGGGGGGGATGGAGCACAGGGCACAAGCAGAATCCAGCTACTGAAAGCATGGGGGAATGGGATGACTTCACACCAGGTGATTTTATTGGAGATTGGGACTGCTTGAGCTCCAAAGGCACAGGAAGGTACTGAAAATTAGTGTTGTGTCTCATCACCTTTGTGCAATCTCAAAGGCAAAATCTGGCAGCTGAAGAAGGAGCAGGAGGGTGGAGGGTGTTGCTCTGGCCACGGGGAGTCCTCAGCTCTGTGAAGGAAGTGTTGAACCCCCTTCTTGCTGTTTCTGAATTGAGCTCTGCCAGTAACACTGCAGGATCAGAGACTCATAGAATGGTTTGGGTTGAAGGGAGATTAAAGATCATCCAGTCCCACCTCTTGCCACGGGCAGGGACACCTTCCACTAGCCCAGGTTGCTCCTGGCCTTGGACACTTCCAGGGATGGGGCAGCCACAGCTTCTCTGGGCAACCCGTGCCAGGGCCTTCTTTCACTCTGTGTGGCTGACCCCCCCCTTTCAGCTGTGCAAGCAAGGCAAGAATCACAGAATTATGGAATGTCCTGAGTTAGAAGGGACCCACAAGGCTCATCGAGTCCAGCTCCTGGCCCTGCACAGGGCAACCCCAAGAATCACACCATGAGCCATCCCGCTCTCTTCTTCCATGACCCTTCTGTCTGTGGATCTCAAAACACTTTGCAAAAATGAGGTGACTTGGAAGAGGATGTTTGGTGAGACAGTGGCAGAGCCCAGGTCTGCATCCTCCCTCCACCAGGCACGGTGGAGGGAGTCTCAACCCAATGAGTCCAGGACAATTGTTTCCTCCATGTGACTGAGTCTCCTTGTGAGTCCCCAGCTCCCAGAAAAGCCTGTTCCTGCGTGATTTGTAGCAATTATAGCCTGCCTGGATTAGTCTGTGGCTATGACCAGCAGTGCTGATGTCCTCAGAAGCCCAGAGAAAATCCATGGCCCTGCCAGCCTGGGCCACAGAGCAAGTTCTAGATCATTTGGTGATGGCTGAACACGTGCTAATTCAGGACAAAGGGAACCCTAAGCCATGTCACTGAAAAAACCCCATGACGTTCAGGCACAGAGGAGCACAATTTTCTCAACTCTCATGCTGAAACTTTTAGCCTGAACCAGAGCTGGAGCCAAGGATGAGTTCCAGGGCAGAGCTGGATGATGTAATCCTGAATGGACTTTAGCTGTATGGATGCAAGCCAGCTGGGTGCCCTCAGGGCTGGAGAAGTGTCCTTGGCCTGGTTGAATTACTCACAGACACAGCCACTTTGCCCGGCTGTTTATCAGTAGCACCTTGCAGACAGCAGCTCTGGCAGCAAAGGTTAAATGTTGGGAGGGCACTCTCAGGAGGTTTAAAAGAAAATAGTAATTAAAAAAAATAAAAATAATTGAACAGCAAAAAAGGAGTTTAGTCTCTGTTGGGTATTGCGTATTTTGTGCTCCTCATGGTTTCTGATTTCAAATATGTGTCACTTAGAAGTCAAACAAATATCTCCTGACATCTTTATTCAGATTAAATGAGTCCACAACCGTTTCAAAGCATGACACGGGGAACAGAAGGATGAGGATGTGCACCTGACACTGATTGTGGGATTCTGTTTAGATCCAAATTTTGCCCCAGTTTCCCCATCTCTAAAATTAGGCTGAAATACTGTAACTATTAAACTTGTCTTTTACAGGAATTTAGTATCCTGGTGAGAAAGAAATGTTACTACACCTTAGGAAACACAGTTCCAGTTTTTCTTGATCTTTTGGGTAGGAAGGTACACTCTGGATTGTTCCCTGTCACACTCCTGGCTCAGAAAGAACTTGCCAAGTGGCCACAAAAAGGAGTGACATTGACATTCTCTTTGGTTCTCTTTCCTCAATTACAAAATAAAGGACAAAACCCAGGAGAAAATGGGGTGTTTTTATGCTCCTCTTTTCTTGTTTTGTTTTGTTCTTGGTTTTTTTTGTAGTTATGGATGTGAGGTAACACTGGCATATTGAAACAGTTGGACAGTTGAAGAGAAGCCTTGGGCAAAGGAGAAGTGAGACCCTCTGGTATCTGTGACCTTATGCTGTTGCACCAGGTACCTTTCTGGGGGATGGTATCATAGAATCAAGCAATGGTCTAGGTTGGAAAGGACCTTAAAGTTTAGCGAGATCACAGATTTGTCTATGGCCTTGTTCAGGTGGTGACCAGTCTGAAGCTTTGGGGTTTTGACGGAGATCTCTCACCTCTGCTTTGTTCCACCACAAGAAACCCCTTTGAAGGGAGGGCCTGTGCTTTGGGTCAGGAGATGGAGGCAGTGGCCTTGTGGAGAGGAGAGGACAAGGAGGGGAGCCAAGTGTGCCTTGGCTTCAGGCAGTTCAGCTCGATAACCTGGCCCCACATGGTGCTAGCTGGCTGCATCCCTTTGGCTCTGGATGGGATAAGAGGTGGTAAAGTAAATACTCATTCCTGGCGAAGGCTGAAAGTCAAAAGTGAACAGGTAAAACGTGTAGAAGTATGTGATACTGAATATCCTGTTGCTCACCCAGTTTTCACCGTGGTGTTTTTCCTTTCCCTCCCCGTCTGTGGGGACACCAGGCTCCCTGATGCCTGGGATTCTCCAAGAAGTTCTCATGGGAACTGTCATGTTCTCAAAGGGCAAGTAAACATCCCTTCAATTGCTCTGGAGCCAGGGACCCTCTCGTTCCCACCACACCAGAACACACCAAGCACCATTTAGCTCCACGTGTCCCACGGAAGCACGAAATGCGCTCTCATGTTCAAGTGCTCCCCACCACAGCCTGTCTCCATCTCCATCCAGACAGGCCACGCTGAATGCTGCAGACAGATCATACACACAGACAGTTAAGAGTCAATGAGGTGATCCTCAGTCAAATTCCTCCTGGAATCCACGGAAACAATGTGCATAGCTAGAAATAGGACAGCAGCTGTCTCCAGACAAGCCTTACCTGACCCATGCTGGAAGAACAGATTCCTTTTTTTAAAAAGTCATCAGATCTCTCTTCAATTAACACAACATTTACTTTGGCTTAACTCCACTGAGATCCTGAATTTACTGTACAGATTTTAAGGCAAAACCAGACCGTGTGGGCATCCTTTTCAGCTGGTGACAGAGACTGCTCAGGGAGGGCTGACACGTGGGTTTCTGCATAAAACCTATGCAGTAAAAAATGAGGCAGTTATTTATATTTTAAGCATTTTATTATTATTTTCTGGGAGCCCTTTTAATGGGTGTAGGGAGAAAAGGTTGAAGGCTGTTTTGCTACTGTGAGGATTTGGCTTTGTTCAATCCTGGTGTCCCTGCCCATGGCAGGGGGGCAGGAAGTAGATGACCCTTAAGGTCTTTTCCAACCCAAACCATTCTGTGATTCTATGATAACCCCCAGATGATAAACCCATTTGGCTACCACTGGCACACATCTGGCTCTGGCATTGCTCACCTGTTGGGAGGACACTCACTGCATGGAGAATGTCGTGCTCTTCTGTCACTTACAGTTTATAAAAAAATCCCCCAAAAATCAACAACACAAAACACACCCACTTTGTTCCTTTTTTTTCTTTAAATACTTGTTTATTGAAAAGACATTACAAACTATCAGCCCTCATCTTCCCTGAAAGCTAGGACACCCACAGTGATGGAAGATCCGGTGATGTCTAGGAAACCTACTGGCACTGACTTATTGCATGGAAACAATAATTCAACTGGCAAACCTCTCACACCAGTTCCTCTTCCTGGTAAAAGTCTCTACAGGCTGACTACGCTCAGCTAATGAAAAGGAAATAAATGCCATCCATCTGGTGAGCATCTTATCTCACTGGCATTCTCTGCTGCATCCCTGCCCCTCCTCAAGCCAAAAGAGGCTGTTTTGTTTGGCTAGTTCGGCTCAGCCCTGTTGTTCCCGAAAACATGGTTTCCCAGCCCTGCAGAGAGATTTCTACCCACCATATCGCCCAGATCCATTTTTCTAACAAGGGTGTTCCTTTATCTCCCCTGGAACATCCTAAACTTATTGTTTTCCCCTGTATGTCTGCCTTTTCTGTCCTGAAAATGAATCTCCACCAGATCAGAGGGATTTGAGGGCAACCTTCATAGGAACCAGTTTATCTATAGCTTGCAGGTGAGGGGACTGAGGTAGGCTTGCTTTTTGGACTCTGTGCACTACAGCAACATGAGGAACCCCAATATATATCTTTTCTTGGCATATGGCCACATAGAAGTGCTGCAGAGAAACCTTGGGGAGTGGCTCAGGGAACTGTGGATTCCATCCTCAACTCCACTTCATCAGGGACTTTTGAGACACAGATTCACCTGACCAGGGAACACTCAAACAAACCATCAGCAGTGAGTGATAACAACTGCTGAACTGTCCATGCTTTTGAGTAGCTGCACAGTTCCCTTTACACTGGGAAGGGGAAACATCCCAATAGGGAAATCATTTACAGTTTTCTGGTCCATGAAGCCTGGAGACTTGTTCAACTACTCCTGCTACTTGGTTTGAACTTGCTAAATCATG
Organism: Pseudotriccus pelzelni; assembly: GCA_035584735.1. Lineage (NCBI taxonomy): Eukaryota > Metazoa > Chordata > Aves > Passeriformes > Tyrannidae > Pseudotriccus > Pseudotriccus pelzelni. The sequence continues at coordinate 2,837,682 of JAWMRA010000078.1, read as the reverse complement.
CCCAGCACAGTGACCTGGCTTAAGCCAATCTGGGAGCTTGGTTTGGGGGACTCAAAAACCCTGGTCTTGCTGGCAGTAGCTTCTCCCAGCGGACAAGGGTCCATCAGCCCTGTAGAATCAAAGTTTGGATCAGAGATACATGAGGGAGGACACCTGGCCCTTGCTTTAAACCCTTGCCTAGATGGGAGAGGTTCCCTTCATCTTTCTCAGAAACACAGTAATGTAACAGAAAGGAATCCTGCCTGGTGCTCCTGGCTACATACTGTCCACACAAGGTAATTTTGGCATCCACAACTTTGGCAGCCTTCAGCAGCACACACGCACCATGACAAAGGATGCCAAGCTCTTATCCTTCCACCTCCAAGTGCTTGGGTCCCCAGCCCCATCCCACAGCAGTGAAGAAGTGATACCCTGAGGGTTGTCCTCAGAAAAGTGCCAGAGGATTGTTTTCCAGCCGTCCTCTGCCCCTTGACCCCCACTGAACTTTCAGGTTGACCTGCCCACCCCCACACATAAAGCGAGCAGTTTGTCTCCATCTCTCCCCTTTCCCAAAGGACTTTCCCACAGGAGCAGGCATCCCACTCAGCTCAGCTCTCCTCTTCACTCTTCCAGGGGGCCGCTGCCCTCTGTTCAGCGTGGTAGAGCCCCGTCTCTGCGGTCTCCCCAAGATCCGAGCAGGGAGCGGTTCCCTCCCGCGCGTGGATTTTCTGGTGCCTCCTCAGGTACTTCTTCAGCCGGTAGCGCTTCCCACAGACCCCGCACTTGTAGGCTCCCCCTCGGGAGTGCAGCAGCTGGTGTTTGATCAGGAGGCGCTTGTGTGGGAAGCACTTCCCGCACTTGGTGCACTTGCAAGGCCCCATGCGGGCGTGGATCGACTGGTGGCGGAAGAGGTTGGCCTTCTGGTTGAAGGTCTTCTCGCACTCTGGGCACTGGTAGGGCTCCTCCTTGGTGTGGATCCTCTGGTGCCGCACCAGGTTGGAGCGCTGGGTGAAGCTCTTCCCGCACTCGGGGCACTTGAAGGGCTCGCTGACGTGGGCGCGCTGGTGCCGCACCAGCTTGCGGCTCATGCGGAAGCTCTCCCCGCACTCCCCGCACTTGTAGGGCCCCTCGCTCACGTGGATCTTCCTGTGCCTGGTCAGGTTCGACTTCTGGTTGAAACTCTTCCCGCAGTCGGGGCAGGGAAACGTCCGCTCACCCTTGGGAGCTCCTTTTGCTGAGGGATCTTTCTTGGACGTGGATTTCTCCTGGTTCTCTGGCATCCCCTCTCTGGTGGACTGGCAGCATTTCTTCTGCTTCCTCTTTGGGCTCTGGCTCTCCTGGTGGTTGGCCTCCACACCAGGTTGCTCTTTAATCTGGATCCTTTGGATAGCACTGAGGTTTGGTTTCTGTCCGTAATGCATCTCAAAGTCAGTGCTGTCCTCTGGTTCTTCCTTCACATGGAGCACATGGTTACTGGTTATAGGGACTTCCCATTCATGTTGCCCATCAGCATCTGCTTCGTTTTTAGGCTGTCCTCCCTGTAAAGCCAACAGTGGGATCTTGGGATCAAAGAGCTTTCCATAGTCCGGGTTTTCTGGTGGCTCTTCCTTGACATAAAGTTTCTGGCAGGCTACTGCAGTAGTGCTTGCTGTGTCATCAGTGGGTGATTCCGGCTCCTCCTTCATCTGGATTTTCCAAGGAGGGGTTTTTGGATTAAATGGGTTTCTAGGTACACTGCACCCCTGAGCTACACCTCCTTCATGGGCCATACTCTCCAACACACTCTCCTCTGACCTGAGAGCAAACTCAGGCTTCTCTTTAACCTGGATGACCCGGAGAGACACACTGCTGATGTGCCCCTTCTGCTTAGCGTGATTCCTCTGGTGGACATCGAGATACCTCTTGGTGCTCAAGCTCTTCCCACACTCCGTGCAGATGAAAGGTCTGCCCTGGAGGTGGATCTTCTGGTGAGCCACCAGCGTGGCCCTTTGCCCAAAGCACCGGCTGCACTCGGGGCATTTGAAGGGCTTCTCCCTCCTGTGGATCTCTCTGTGGGTGGTGAGGGTGCTCTTCTTCACAAAGCCCTTCTCACACTCCGCGCTGGCGAACGGTCTCCTCTCCCTGTGGGTGCGCATGTGGATGTTGAAGCAGATCCTGGTGCTCAGGCTCTTTCCGCAGCGGGCGCAGGGGAAGGGGCCCCCCTTGGCGTGTGTCCTCTGGTGGGCAGCCAGGCACATCTCCAGGTGGAAGCAGCCCCCACACTCCCCACAGCAGAAGGGTCTCTCTCCCGTGTGGATGCTCTGGTGGGTGGTGAGGTGGCCCCGGGTGGGGAAGTGCCTCCCACACTCCCCGCAGGTGAAGAGCTCCTCGGCCGTGTGGATCCGTTGGTGTCGCTTCAGGTTTCCCTTCTTGATGAAGGATTTCCCACACTCCTGACAGGGGTGAGTCTTTGGCACCCCGTGGTTAACCACGTCCTTCATGGCAGCAGTGCCCCAGTACTCTGCACCCCGTGGGGCATCCAAGCAGCTGATGGGTACAACAGAGCCACAAGTTACGGGCAAGGACTGTCCGTGGGGATTCAAAAACCATCAGGACACACACATCAAAGTGTACTTGAATGGATGCACTTTATTCCCTGTAGGAAAAGGGTGTATGCCATGCTGTATGCCAGCTCTGGGCCAACACGGACTATGTGGCCTTCCTCATTCCTCATCCTTCTAGACTCAGTGTTTGTAACTCCATCTCCTGCCTCCTCTCATCTGGACAGGCTTCTCTGGCATTCCTGGAAAGGCATCTCTGGTATTCTTGGAGACTCGAATTGCCAGACTGAAAAAATAAAGGGCAAATAATTAGGTTATTATTTCTTCTCCACCTCCTGTGTTCACTGTGTCAACACAACGGGTGACACCTTGGTGGTTGCAGGAAAGACTGAATGTGAGATCTGTGAAGCCACAGCCCCAGCTGGACACCAGCAGAGGGGGCAGGAAGAGGATGATTTCCCCTGGCAGTGGGGGATCTGTGATGCATTGACTGCTGTAATGACACAGAGGTTTTGGGTCTTCTATTGCTGCACTAGTGATTTACTCTTAGAACAGCCTTTGACCAAGGAGATATGCAAGTTAATAAGTTAATTAAGTAATGCACTTTGCATTTCAATTAGACTCACTTTTGGGGAGTGACTCTGCAGCAACTAAAATCCCCTGAACTTAGAAGAAAACCCAGACTTGGCATCACTTGCAAAACTGGGGTGTCCTGCTTTGGGCTGGCAGACCTCCATGCACAGGGGAGGACAAGTCAGTGGCTGGGCAGCTGGAGATGGGAGACATGGAAAGCTAAAGGGCCTTTGCCCTCCTCAAGAGGGTTAAACTGGCAGAAGGGTCTTGATCCTAAGTATTTCCATTAGAAAAAATAAATAAATCAGGGCCAACAGAAACATGAGCAACATCTCCTATCAGGAGTGTGAATGCAGCAGGGAAAGGAGCCAGAAAGGCTGAGGGGAGGAAGACCAGCAGTGCTGGAGGCACCCGTCAACAAGAGCATGTGTGGCTGGGCAGCATTTCACTGATGGTACTGATGGCTGAAGGTGAGGCTGCCAAAATCTCCAGTTATGGGGCAGGAGCCCAGCAAGGACACGTGCTGCCAACGTCACCTCCTCCCTGGAGCTCTGGGATGCCGTGGCTGAGAAGATGAGTTGCTGGGGAGCTTGTCACTGAAGTGTAGGGGTGGGGAGCGGGGATGCCATGGGTCAGGGGACAAGTGGTGGGAGATGTGGAGCATAAACATCCAGGCACAACTGTGGTGCAGAGTTTGCAGCTACATGGTCCTCAGAGGAGAGGGGTCAGAGTGGTAAATGAAGATTTCAATTATAATGGGGAAAATTACTTCAGGTTTAATCACGTTTCCCCTCCAGCTGATTCACCTGGAACCCCACTGATGCTGGTAAGAGCTACGACCAAAACACAAGGGTGCTCCTGTGTCAGCTGAGTTCTCCATGATGGTACAGAGGAACCACAGGAAAACAAAACCAATGATAATAATAATGATTATAATAATAAACCCCAAACTACCTGGAAAGTTATACTGAACCAGGAGAGACAAAGCACACCCACTTGGTGCAGGAACGGGGTTCGCTGTTGGAGGGGAGGGGCCAGGACTTCTCCATACGTGGGGGAGCAGCTGCGTGACACCACAACAGGTTTTATTTGAAGGCAGACAAAGCCTCAGCAGCAGCCAGGCTGGAAAGAGGACTCAGAAGAGCTCAGCACTGTATTTTTATTAAGGAAGGTCACTAACTCCCTGGGTGGGTGGTGGATTGAGCCTCCCGGCACCAAGGACCCTCCCGTGGGGTGTGGGTGACGGGGCGGGGGGACACGGTCGGCCGGAGATGCCGGTGGCTCATTGCGGTGTCCACTGCCTCTCCCCTCGCTAGGGATGCCCTCGCCCTCTCCTTACAGGCACCTCTCACCACCAGCAGCGTTTCAATCGCCTGGATTTTTGGCAAAACCCAACAAATCCTTTAAAAAAGTGTAAAAGAAGAATCTCCTTTCACTTTTTTTTTTTTCTTTTCCCCCAGTCTGCAGATCCTAGAGATCCAAATCCTCGTTTTACTTTCAGCTCCGCAACCCCCGAGGCTCAGGGTGCGAATCAAGGGCAGAATCAGCTGCCAGGGAGTTGCTTCGTCTTTCCTTTGGGCTACAGGGACGAACGAACGCCTCTTACCTGAGCGGTGCCTCAGGTTCGGGCGGGCACCTCCCTCCTCCGGGGCATCCTCGCCGGCACAACCGTGTGTGTGACCGGACTGGAAGTTGTGTCGTGGCCAGAGCCGAGCTGACCTAAAGGAAGTCTGTGGCCAGAGCAGAGAGAGCTACCGGAGGAAGGGTGAAGCCAAACAAAGCCGAAGAGCAAAGGCTGGCGGAGCACGGGGAGACAGGGAAGATGCTCTCAATGCGCTACGCCCGGAGGGATTTCCACTCCACCGCCAAGGTGCTGAAGGGAGCGGAGGGGAATTTCTCCCTAATGAATCTTTCTTCTGCACCGCTATGTTCGTGGAAGGGTCCCCGGCTTGCGCTGCCTTCTGGGAATTGTAGTTCCCCCTCTGCATCTCGGATCCCCATCCCGCCCTCCCTGCTCTGGTCACCGGGTCAGCATCAGGACGTTTCCCTCTTGCCTCAGCTGAGAGTGTTCCTTTTTTTGTTGTTGTTGTGGGAAAGAAAACATCCTGAGGCACTGCAAGCATCCTTCTTCCCTCCCGGGCTGATTGTCTGGGACTTACTCCAGGAAGTGTCAGGCGAGGAAAGATGCATTCCAGGGAGTATTTCTGTGTCTGTAGCAGTTTGCAGTCCCCCTTGGAAGGGTGGACCAGCAAAGGATCCCTTTAATGCTCAGTGACAGCACGAAAGGAGTGAGTGGATTTGACAAGCGTAGATGCTGAGGCACATGGAGTAGATTTAGCAGAGGGATGAGCACAGCCTGGGAGAGGCTGAGCCTCAGCAGGACCTCATGGCAAGCACCCAAACCTTCCTGAATCTGCCCTTACTGAAGCTGTCAGCTTTGAGGCACAAGTGCCACAGAAGGTCCCTGGCAGACAGGAGCGACAACAGTGCAGGGCCACAGCAGCCCCAGGTCATGTTCAGGACTCCTTAGGGCAACATGCTCTGCTTTCCATCCTTCCTATTTCCATAATGCCTTCCCACAATCCTGCCTGTCAGCAGCCCCATCAACCAGCTCACCTGGATGTGGCTCCATGGAGGGTGAGAGGTTGGGACAGGACATGGGTGAGGGGCTGACATGGAGCAACTGAGAGGGGAATGTTTGTGTGACTCCTTTGCTGCCAGAAAGTCCTGGAGGAAGAGACCAGGATCCTGCCATTCCATCTGTGTCAGTGTCCATTCATCCACTGGGGCACAATTTACCAAAGTGGACACCTCTACCAGGGCAGTTGACTTGTGCCCTCAGAACTCCTGTTTCTCTCCGCTGACATCTGCATTTTCCCAGCTCATCCTCTCCTTCAAACAAACCACATCTGCCTGATGTCCCCTCAGGCCCATGCCTAGTGCCAAAATCCAAGAAAAGTGAGATAAAATATTCCTTGATATGATCCCAAGGTTTTGCTCATGCGGTCAAAAATAGACTCAGAGCACCTTATGTTCATCCCTGAAAAGACCTTCATGGACAAAACTGGCAGGACAGAGTTAGGCTGTGCACAAAAATGCCTCTTCCTAAGCCCAGTTTGGAAGTGGTAACCCCCCAAGCCTGAACAGTCTCTTCTATCCCAGGGAAACCCACTTCGGAAGTGCAGCTGTGCCATCAGCTGCCTCTGCAATGCACCACTAGATGCCAGTGAAAGCTCTTCCTGGTTGTCCTGCTTAGAAAACCTCACACTTTGGGCAATTTGCTTTGTTATATTGTTTGGGGTTTGTGTTTGGGGTTTTTTTTTAAGGTAGTCCTTCACTTTTGATCTAATAAAATCTCCTTACAATTAAGCAATACATATAAATATGTGTGAATGTGGTTTGTTCACATCCTCTCTCTGTTTCTCCATTTCTCTCCCTGTTTCTCAAAAATATAATATCTCTTTGCTGCTGTTTGCTATTATTTAAATGAGAACTATTTCCCAGTGTCTCCCCAGACCAGGGTCTCACCCCCAGCCTGCTTTCCTCATCCCCCTTCTTCTCAAACACTCCAATCCCCAAGGCTGCCAAATCCCCAACCTACCTCATCATGACCTGATGTCCTGACATGGACAGTCATTCCAAGAAACATCCAGGTGTTGGTATGGCGTATCCAAGCCCTGTCCTCTTTTGGGAGATGATTCCTCACACCAGGTCACCAAAAGGCAAGATGTAGGTCCAGCTTAACCAGCTCTGGGAATAACAGCCTGGAGGAACAGACCTGCACAGAGCTGGGAAGGGTATCAAGGAGCAGAAGCAATTTAGTGCACTAGTGCCTATAACTTGCAGATGTTTGGTGTTTAGTGGGAAAGTGAAATGAACCAAACTAGAAAAGAAACCCTACATGGAGAAAGGGTAAAAATTAAACAAATCTCAGAGCCCTGTGCAGCATTAATGTCTGTGCTGCACTTCCCTGGTGTAGAGATCCGTCCGTATAGGATTGAAATCATCTCACATTCTATCTTACAGTGCCTGGAGTTCTGCACTTTGCAGAAAATAATCTGTCCCATGTTACCCTCTCACATTTTCGCAGGGTCTGAGCCTTTGAGCAGCCTCCAGGCTTTGCACACACCATTATTTTCACCTGGCTGGGCAAGCTCCAAGTGGCTTGGACTGTCCCACGGGCACTCAGAGTGAGCACAAAGCTCAGCAGCTACCCGGGCTTCAGGAGGAGTGTTTGTGTCCTCCCTCTCACGGCAGAGGGCCCCCAGGGTCAGGAACACCTTCCCCTTCGGGCAGGTTGTGTGTTGGTGCAGATTTATCCTCCAGCCCCCAATGCACCTTTCACTCTCCTGAGTGGCTGGTGGTGGCTGCCATTGGAGATGAGATGTTAGACTTGATGGGGTAAAGATCTGATCCGGATTGGCGGTTTCTGTGTTGCTTTTTCAGACAAACCCAACTCTGTGTTTGACCAGCCAACTGTGTCCGACAGGGCTGCAGAGGAGAAGTGAGAACTAAATTTAAGCCAAGCTGTCATATGCTCCAGTGCCTGATTAATTATTCAGTGAAATAAAAATGGAATTTGGCAAAATAAAGGAGGATGGGTAAATGAAATCTTCACTCGGCTTTAGAAGGAAGTATTGCCGCAGATTTTATTAAAGATGACACAGTTCATCACGTCAGCAGGCTTGAGGGTGAGAGGTGGGTTGTTGTGCTGGGTACACACAATGCAGGAGGAGTGGACAATTCAGTGTGGAGAGATAAGGCAGCAGGGAGCCCAGTTATTTGTTCAGGTGAGTCCATGATGGTTCCTGAGATTTGCAAACATGATAGGTGCCAGCTGAGGCTGAGGAAGCCCCTCACAGCCTTGTTACGCTGCAGATTGTTTTTATTAATTTAGGAAACAGCTCTCACAGCAAGGAAAATGTGATACAAGAGAATAAAGTGTTCAAAATGACAACTAATTTTCTATGCTATTCCAAACTCCTTGCTTTTCTTTAATTGCTTTTGAGCTTCTGATTAGCAAGGAAAGCTTTTTTTTTTTGTACCACATCTCCTACAGCTTCATTGTGCAGTCTAAGCCCACAGTTTCCCCTCCTGCTGCCATGAAAACAACTGCAGTGTCTGTGGCCTCTTCCATATCCACCATACTCATCTGATAAGAGCTTGAAATGAAAAACTGGTTTAAGCACAAACGGCCTCAGCACTGATTTCAACCTGGACAGATCAGAGCGACCCATCCCTTTCTGTCCTACAAGCAAAGGGCTTTTTGTTCCTGAAGGGGCAGTTGTTTGGGTTTGTTTTCCTGGGGAGAGCTGCAATCCGGGCTGGTGACTCCCTCCCCCTCTGTCAGGAAGGAAAAGGAAGGATTATGACTGTGACGCCCTCAAATCATAAACCCCTCCTTGCCCTACCCTGTTGAGCAGGGAACTGGGATGTTACAAGGACCTCGGTACCTGTCCCTGCATCCATCACCCTTTCATGCCCCGAGTCCTGCTCTCTTCACTCTGGTTGCAACTTTCCTTCCCAAAACAACAAGCCCAATACAAGACAACATAAAAATAAACCCCCCAAAACCCCAACTAGAAATGCCTGAATGACATGCCCAAAGTTGAACAGCGCATTGGTAGCAGAGCAACCTCTCGGAGGCTGGTGCAAGGCAGCAGAGCTCTGCAGCCTTCCCAGCGCCTTTCTAACACAACAGCTGCTGGCCAATGCTCTCACCCTCCTGGCCTCATCCTTCCTCCTCAACAAACCCTGTAGGTCCTCCCTGCCAATAATCATGTGCAATGAAGTGGTAGCTGCTTGAGTATTGAGTGCTACTTGTAATCTGATGTGTTTCAGTCCCCAGATCCCAAGGGAACCAAAGAGGAATCCCAGGGACTGGTAGGTGTCTTCCAAGTCTAGATTATAAAAGTAGAGCCTGGTCATGAGCCTGCCCTGTGCTGGTGCCTCAGTTTCCCTGCCTGGAGGGAATTGGCATTTCCAAGAAGGTGAAGCCTTTGCTTTTGAATCCCTGCAGCAGAGACAGGCTCCCTGGTAGTCAGAGAAGCTTATGTTCAGTGGAGGAATTTCAAGGCCATGAATCATCTGCTGTAATTTAGACATCTGCCTCAGGCTGAGATGAATCACACCCCAGGCCTGCCTGACTTGGTTTCTTCATGCTACCTGGGAAGCTTGGCTCAGGCAGCCCTGCACATACTGCCAAGTAAATCCCGCTGTCAGCAGGTCCCTGAAGGACCAAACCCTGATGTGCTGGCTCCCTTCTTCCCCTGACTCTTAGCAACCCCACTCATCTCTGGGATTTGTCAGTGGAGACTAAAGGAAAGAGGCAGGTGTGAACTTCCTCACCAGGAGGCCAAGGAGGTGTTGTGCCTCCTCTGACCTGCCATGTCACAGGGTGCAGGGCTCGGGGAAGCCCAGTGTGCCCCGCTGAGAGCTGTGAACAGCTGTGGGAAAGCTGCTGATAAATGTGTAACTAAATGCCCAGGGCTGCCCTGTGTGATGCTGATGAAAGAGAGTTTAATCGTTGTCTACACCCCCTGTTCTCCCTGTCCACACTCTCTGATGGGTGATTTGTCCTAAGATAAGAACACTTTGGCTTTAAACAGAAAGTGAATAAGTTTAGATTAGGTTTTAGGAACAAATTCTTCTCTGTGAGCATGGTGAGGCCCTGGCACAGGTTGCCCAGAGAAGCTGTGGTTGCCCCATCCCTGGAAGTGTCCAAGGCCAGGTTGGACGGAGCTTGGAGCAACTTAAGATAGTGGAAGGTGTCCCTGCCTATGGCAGGGGGGTGGAACAACCCTAACCCAACCCAAACTGGTTTATGATTCTATGAACAGCAAGTGAATATTGCAGAAGGAGCTGTCTGGCTGCTCCTATAAATAATGCATTCCAGAAATGGAGAAACTGAAGCGTTTGTGGTTGACTTTGAGAAATGGGATAAAATGCTGCTGGAGACTGGGCCAGCCAGGAAAACTGTTGTGACAAGGTTGCAGGAAGCTTCTGGGTGGATCCCACACCTGGCAGGGATGCCTGCAGGGCATGTCAAGCTCTAAGACAGGGAACACTCACTTTTGGATGGGTGAGTAAAAAGCACTAAAATTTTGTCAAATACAGAGGGAAAATCCTGAAGTAGCTCCACAGGCACCTCACTGCTTTGTAATTGTGGGTTCTGCAAAGCCAGATAATATCTGCTGATATTATAATCCTTTAGACACAAACTGCTGACCAAATCTGAGACTGTGTGGCCAAGCTACACCTAAGACTTCTCTGAGAAGTTCAGACAGCAAAGGGATCTCACCGAAGCTCATGACTCAACAGGAGGGACCATAACCCAGCTTTACTATAATCTACAATAATCTCTATAAAATGAAATAATCTATAATCTAAACTATATAGATCATAGAGTAGTTATTTAGATACTGCATTGGCAATATTAAGGTACTGTATTAGCAGTAAATCTAATCAAAATCATCCAGATAATCCCTGTGTCCCATTGTCCTTCCTGGCCGAGAGCCTTCACTTGACTACTCTGCCACATCACTGATCTTGCTTTCTCTTGCTTTGCCTTCTAGTGTAGAGAACATTTCCTTCCTCCTTGTATTGCTCATTAAATATACATCCTCCATGTAGCAAAAACACATCCTAGGAGAGAAGCACCACTCACTCCCCTGAACCATGGAAAACAGTAACCTCCCACTGAAATGCTCAGTCTGTGCTTGGAAGACAAGCTTCCTTTGGCATGGGGCAGTTGTTGCTTCTTTTTAGATACAGTTTGGTTTAATCCCTCTGATCCCTTCTATCACCCTCCTCAAGAATCATTTACTCTCCTTCACTTGAGAAAAAATAAACAGCGTTTCTATTTTTTAAAGTCTACAGGTCTACTTAATAAGGATAATGAAGTCATTTTTGGAGAGTAGAAACACTCACATTTTCAAAGTGGTTTTATCTACCTGCAGAGGACCAACAAGCTGGTGAAGAAAATAAACCAAGCAAAATACTCACAGTTTAAGAGGGGTTTTATCCATCCACAGAGGACCAACTGACTGGTGAGGAGAAAAATCCAAGGCCTTTCATCAGCTTTTGTGACTTCCTCAGAGACCTAATCAGTAGTCCACGAGTTTATCTCTTTTAAATCTTGTGAAAAGCCAGAGAAATTAAAGTCTTCATCCATCAAAGCTTTACTCTCATATTTAGGATGAGCCTTTTAGCCAACAGCTGGAAAACCCCATGGATTTCAGCTAAGAAGCCTTAAAAACCAAACTTGCTGATGAAGAAATGGGGTGGAAGTCCCTCCAGCATGACATGGAAGCCAAATGTTTTAGGAAAGATGCCTGTGAGCCCTCTGGCTCCAGAATATTTGGGACCAGTAACTCTCGTGCTCCTGCTGATTCAGTCACCACCCTGAAAAGAGACACCCAGAGCACTACTGGTACTTCTGCATCCTCAAGGCTTCACATCATGAGACACCCAGCAAAAGGTGTCAGGTGTTTATAAATATTTTGCCAGCTGTTTATAAATATTTAGCATCTTGCCCAGGTGAAGGGGGTCATGGTGAAGTGCCCACGTTTCCAGAGCACAGCTGTTGGCAGCGTGAGCTTACAGCAGTCATGGGGATTTGCTGGGTGCCTGCTCAGGGGAGAAGAGACTATTGACAGCTGAAGGTTTGTTGTCTTGTTTTCTTACACTTCTTCTAGAGGTGGAGAAAATGAGTGGCATGCTGGTTCTTGTATTTTATATGCTGCTTCAAAGGAGAGGATGCTTTTAGGGGCACAAAGGAGGGCTGGGAATGAAAGAAAAGCCCCGTTTTCCTTGTTATCTGCTCGGTCAGTGTGGGCTGTGATGTGCTGTCAGGCAGCTGTAGCTCTGAATGGCATTAGAAACACCTTCACTCATCTCTCATGCTCTCCCACTTTTTTTGGAGCAAGCCAAGGCCATTATTTCAAGCAAAACCTTGAGCAAGTACTGGCTTTCAAAATTAACAAAATGCTGACATTCAACACCAATCTTTTGCAAGAGCAGAGTAGACATGAAAACAAGCCCAAGTAGCTTTGCTCTTTGAATGGGTGATTTCATTCGCTGTGCAATTAATTTGAAGCTCTTGAAATCTTGTTTGTAATCACCACAGTAGGGCAAGGGAGCTGTTATCATCCAGCAACATCAGGAGAAATAGATGGGGTTTATTTATCTGCAAAATAATCAATACAACTTGAATCCTGGACTCAGTTTTGGGCCCCTCACTGCAAGCAGGACATTGAAAGGCTGGAGTGGGTCCAGAGCAGGGAACAAAGCTGGTGAAGGATCTGGAGCACAAGTCTGATGAGGAGCTGCTGAGGGACCTGGGGGGGGGGGGGTGCTCAGCCTGGAGAAAAGGAGGACTGGGGGGTACCTTGTCATCCTCTCCAGCTTCCTGAAAGGAGGGTATAGCCAGGTGGAAGTTGGTCTCTTCTCCCAGCTAACAAGTCATAAGATAAGAAGAAACAGCCTTAATTTCTGCCTGGGGAGGTTTAAATTAGATATTTGGGAAAATTTCTGCACTAAAAGGGTGGTCAGGCATTGGAACAGGCTGCCCAGGGAAGTGGTGGAATCACTGTCCCTGCAAGGGTTCAAAAAACATGTGGATGTGGCACCTGGGATATGGTTTAGTGGTGGACTTGGTTGGACTCGATCTTTGAGGTTTTTTCCAGCCTTAATGATTCCAAGTTTCTATGATAAGGGCATGGATCAATGGCTCAGTGTCCAACCAGCAGCCAGTGACAAGCAGAGTGCCCCAAGTGTCACCCCCAAGTCCCATGTTGTCCAGCATGTTCCTGATCTCCAGTTAAGAGCAGGAACAGCTGCCCAGTGAGGTGGGGTCATGTCCATTCCTGCAGATTGTCAGTGCCCTGAGCAACCTTCTCTGCCCTCAGACCTCGTGAGACATCCACCAGCCCGAGCTACCTTGTGGTCCTGAGATCCTGTGACACAGCCAATATCAGCACTAGGCTCAGAAAATCACCAGTTGACACAAAATTAAGGCAAGTACTTGGAATATTTCTTCCCCCTCAAAAAAGAGAAGCCCTGTGGAGCAGTGGTGCATCTGAGCACATCATTGGCACTTGGGTCTGTCTCACTTCACTGGGAATCTGATATTGAGAATTCAGAGCAAGACTGGTTTTCTTACCCCTTCTTTTATTTGCTTCTCGGGTCATAAATAGATTTAGTTTGTGTGTTCTTACATAAAACCCTGGGGTGTCCATGGTGATATCAAATTGTTCTCCAGAAAAGCTGAATGGAGTTCAACAGATGTTTCACTCCTGTATTTAAAAGGATTTCACAGACTCACAGACTGGTTGAGGTTGGAAGGGGGTTGATCTCTGAAAGTCATCTGGTCTAATCCCCCTGTCAAGCAGGGCCATCCAGAGCTGGTTGCTCATGACCATGTCCAGATGACTTGAATACCTCCAGTTTCTACAATTTTTCATCTAAAAAAAATTGCTTTTACACTCTGAATTGTCCCAGCTTTAAAAAGAGAACAGATGCTCTTCAGCTGCTGCATTCTGGGCTCCACAAAGAACTGCTCCAGCTCCCTGACTGACACAGACGGTTATCGTGTGATGATAAGGCTCACTTCATGTGAACCCAAGCTCCCTCCTCCTGCTCTGTGGACTGGGCTGAGTTAGCAGGTTTTACTGCAGAGCTGAAACCACGAGGACTTTCCACAGAAGCACAATGGCCTTGTTGAAAGCTCAATCCCCTGTTGTTACTCCGGGGCTCCCTCTGTTCAGGGCGAAGCCGTCACTGCCCCCTCCGCCTGTGTAGGCGAACTGCCATGGTTATATAAACGTGGGCTGTGTCCCTGGAGAGTGAAGTGCTGTCAGCAAATCAGTGGATGGCTCTCCTGTTGAAAGGAGCAGATGGTGCTTATTAACGGGATGAGCACCACAAAAGAAACCTTTGAAGTGCCAGGGCTTTGTTGTTCTGCTGTTGAAGTCAATGGAACTTCAATGCCGTGGCTTCCGCTGGAGTGGAACCAGGCTCTCCCCATTGATCTTGAAGAATATACTCTGGCAAAAGAGAAGACTGATCTTCCAGTCCTCCAGATTTGCTTAGGTCAGAGCTTTTTCTGCCGCGGTGTTTTGTGGGGGTGTCTGTGCTGAGTTTCAAGCAGCCTCCACTTGCACGAGTGTCTGCCCTGCGAAGTGCCAGCCCCGGGCTGAGTCCTGACACAGGGCTGTGGGGTGTGATCCTTGAGCAGGATCTCAAGCCTGCCTGCTCAGCCTCCAGACCCAGAAATGCAGATATTTCTCTTCCTACCTGACCCTGAGATTTCCCCATCCCTGAAAGTGTTCAAAGCCAGGTTGGACAGGGCTTGGAGCAACCTGATTTAGTGGAAGGTGTCCGTGGCCATTTGAACAAGATGAGCTTTAAGGTGCCTCCCAACTCAAACCATTCTATGATTTTATGATTCCATGACTCAGGCCCTGCAGTCAGCAAGCACAAGCTGAACCTGCCTGTGGTGTGCCATCCTTGCACCCATGTCTGATCTGCTGGCACAGGAGGGAGAGGTCCTGCTGTCTCACAAACCAGAGCTGCCGCATGTGGAGGAGCCCTCAGGCATCCCAGCCCTGCAGATCGCTGGAGCCTGGGAAAACATCCCGATGCACTGGGCCTGTTCTCAGCCATTCTCAGGCATCTCTGTATGCAGTGTCAAAGTGATGGCACTACAAACCACTGCAGTCCTCAGCTTTGGATCCCCCACAAAGCCCTTGCAGGGTTGTCTCACTCTTGCTGCTCCCTGGCAGAGGATTGGGAAGGGAAGGTCAGTGTCAGTATCTCCAGTCTCATCAGCGGGGAAGCCAAGCTGCAGAACAACTTTCCTCCATGTTATAAAGCATTAATACACTGCTGGAAATTAGACCCCACTTTCCATCTACTTTCCTAGATGTGTGTAGGGGGAAGGACAGGACACACAGATTATAGTCCTTTAATACCTCTAAGAATGATTTTAAAAGAGTTTTATATCGTTGCTAGTGGCCAGTTCTTTCTGAAAGGTTAAACAGAGATCAGTGACCCATCCTGCCTAGGAGCATCCCTCTCTTCTGTGTTATCTTGGCACAGTCCTGCAGAGGAAGCAGTGGCACTGCATTTCTCTTGCCTGCAGGTTTTTTGCATGGAGACAGCTTTATCCAAATGAGCCAATCTTTAAATCTTTCTTGTTTGAAATAAAGCGGTCGCGTTACTCTGGGATGTCTAACATCTGCTTCAAAACCTCCAGAGATGGAGAAGCTCCAGCTTCACCAGTCAATAAATCCCAGTGTTTCTTCCAGAAGGAAGCAGAATTCATGTCACAGTCTTTCTAATGCTCGGTAATGAGCTCCTGACGTCTCCCTTTGTGAGGGAGGCTGGATTGTGTCTATTTAGTAGAGCGTGTTTCACTGTGCTTTTGCAAAGTGGAAACATGGTGTTTCTGAAACAAATGGGGCTGTTTATCCAACAGCAATCCACAGAGGTGGCACAATCCCAGCCATGTGCTTGTAGATTATTTCCAAGTTTCGACTCCATACTCCTCCTTCTTGCTGCCTTGGCTGCTCCTTCCAGCTCTGCCGCATCTTGCTGTGGAGCAGATCCCTATAACTTTGGGATACAAAGCACAATGAGCAGCACGCTGGGATACAGCTCTGAGCTAACTTGAGGCAGTTTTGCTCATTAGGGTCCCCCAGTCAATGAATGATGTAATGACTCAGCCCACCCCAAGGAAAAGCGATGAAGATGTCCTCTAGAGCATCCTTTTTCTCTGCTCTGAACGTGCAGGGACTCTGGACATCTGCTTTAGGTTAGACACCCAGACCACCAAAGGGAGATGAGATGAGATGAAGTCCTACCCTTGGTCTGCAAAGGGTCTCGTTGGTGTTTGTGGGACTGATGTGGAAAGACAGTGAGGCCTTGGCTCAGTGGATTAAACATAAATATTTCATATCTTCTGAGATGCTCTGCCCCAGCAGCTTCCAGCACTTGCTCCAGGGAAGCACAAGCCCCTAAAGGCTCTGCCTCAAGTCTCCCTTCCCCGTGTGGGTATCTTGAGTGCCTCAAAGCTGTGCAAAAGGCAACAAACCCCTACATTTAAGCACCTAACTTGAATATTCTTTGATATGAGAGCGAGTGTATGAAGTGAGCTCGTAGAAAATATAGCAAATTACTTCCATGTGATCCAAAGGTCCCCACGGATGGTTCTTTTCACAGGGACACTCAGGAGGCCACCCTGCTACTGATGGAGGTGCAGAAGAGAGTGTTTTCCTGGGGAATCTCTGGATGACCCAAAGGAGGACATTTATTCTGGAAAGCTGTTTCTTTCAATAACCTGCAGGCTTTGACCTCTTTTTTTTATTTTCTTTTGAGAAAAGCAACAGTCAGAAATAAAGATGCTTGTCAGGATTTAGAATTTCTCAGTGTATTTTTATCAGTAGATGGAGAATTTTTTTTTTTCCCCAGGCAAAGATAACAGGACTTGTGAAATCTGTCAGATTGGAGCTCATGTCAGCTGCTCCTTAGAGATGCTGGTTGAACAGGCCAGACTTTAAACATTAAAGTTAAAACTCTTTCTAAAATAATGACATCTGTTAAAAAGGATTAAAAAAAAAAAAAAAAGGGTTGCTGTTGCTGTGCTTTATCTTTTCCTTTCAAAGAAACTTGAGATTCCCCGTAATAATGGGATTTCAAGCACTGTAACAGTGAGTGAAATGGAATGACTGAAGTTCTTAGGAACATCAGAAATGTTTGGTCACACTGCAAAGAGGAATTAAATGGTCAATATAGTGAGAAAAATCATGACTGTAGTCAAATAAAGCCAATATATAGGAAGCAACTGTCCATCCTAACAAAGCATACAGCTGAGTTAATCACTGTAGAGTGCTTTGTTGTCAAAAGGGAAACTAATCTCTTTCCCATTTAATTTACCTGCCCTGTTTTGGCTCGTGTCTGAGCTGTGCCTCAGGACCCTCTGACCAAATTTCACTAGATCTCTGCTGGTTGCAGAAGGTCTTCAGGTGCTTAACTCACCTGGAGGCAGATACTGGCCAGGTGTTTACTTTGTACTGAATATTCCCCCCTAGGGCTGTCCCAGCCTTTGTGAATGGGAAGTTTTTCACAGAAGCCCCACACGTCTCTGTCCCTGCATTTGCAGGTCTCATCTGACCACGTTTGCAGCAACTGCCTCTCGTTTCTTCAGCTGACCCACAGTAATTACAGGAATGTGGGAGGAGAACATGGTCTTGCCAGCTCTACTTTTCCTGCACCGTCTTGGAATTCATTCATTCACACACTAACGTTGTGCAATAAAAGCCACGTCCCGGGGTAATGAGTGTGTTCCTAAACTGACAGGGAGAAAAACGGCGGTAATTAGTAGGCTGAAAACACAGGGAGGAGTGTGCAGAGCTAATCTTTCCAGAGGAGCTGTTGTGGTTATCTGTGTTTGTTTGCCATGACCAGGATATGTAAAGCTTTTCCCCATCCTTTTCACTGTCTGCTGAGGAGATGTGAGATCAACAAGGTGGTTTTAGTAGCAAAAGGGTGGTGCAAAACACTTTTCCCATGGTACTAAAAAATTAAGAAGGTCCCAAATATGTGACATCTCAGCTCTTCTGTGTTTTTTCATTCCATCTGGCCTCCTTCACGTTCCTAAGGTACTCTCAGAAAGATCGCTATTCAGTTCCATCCTTCTCATTCCAAACAGCATATGCCAGCCAGTTTGCATGAGAAAAGGCTGCTTGTTAAATTTTGTGGGTTCATGATCCCTGCTCCAAAAAGGTGATGATCGCAGCTGACACCCTCGACATAACATAACCCAGTAGGAACTTCCTAATTAGTGCCAGGCAGCACATACACTGACATCTCCTCTGATCCCAGCTGGGAATAGCACAAACTGGCTCCTGGAGAGGTGGCACAGATGAGCTGATGGTGCAAATATTATTGTTTATAGGCTGCCTGAGCTCAAAGGAAACCAGTCTTCAGAGGTTCTCCCAGAAACCTCCAGGAAAATTTCTCAGCACCACTGACATCATTTCTGCTGAGAGGGGGAAGCTTTTTAAGAAAAAACATAGAATCATAGAATCACTAAGGTTGGAAAAGACCTATAAGATCATGTCCAACCACTAATCCAGCAGTGCCAAGTCCACCAGTAAACCACGTCCCCATGTGCCACACCAGGTGAACACTTCCAGGGATGGTGATTCCAACACTTCCCATCCCATTCCTGTAGCCTTTCCAGGCTCTTCTCCTCCCTTCTTAAAGCCTTCTAAGGGCAGTGTGAGAGGTGAGACTCGTTCACAGGGAGCTTTGCCCGTAGTAACTCAGGTTGAGTAGAGCAACTTCTGGAGGATCAGTCTGTGCCCTTGCACTGGGTACTGGAGATTGGATATTGGAATCTCCTGCCAGTGACCCGTTTTAGGGTCTGTTGGGAGCCTGTGGAATCTGGTTTGGAGCAGCCCAGCAGTGCCAGCCCTGCGTGACTGATGCCAAGCAGTAGCAGTGTTGTGTCCCCTTCTCTGAAGGGTCCTGACCTTGCAGCCTTGCCTTGGTTACTGGAAGCTTTGTCTGTGTTTCAGAGGGGAGGAGGAGGAGCCATGAAACAGCTGGATACCTGTTCCTTGGTCCAGCTGGGAGCTGTTCTGCTGTGCCAGAGCCATCCTTCTGGAAGGTACTTGGATATGATTGTTCTGTGAGTGTCTGATGGGAGTCTGAGACTTAGAAAAGTCGTGGCATTGTTCAAGCAAAAATCTGAAGTCCACCAACCCAGGAATGTCGTAGCCTGCTCTGTGTTACATGATGCAGGGAAGGAGGAACCACCAAGATATATTTTCATAGGCAACCAGTAGTGTGGGAAGGCTTGTCTTTAGACTTGTCTTAAGATTGGGTCTTAATTACCAAAGCAGTAGGACCAGGTATCCACAGTGTCTCACGGTAAACACAAACAGGATGCTCCAGATTCATCAGCCTTGAGTCTGAATTATGCTCTGATCCTTGTCACACTTTGCTTTATGCAGCAACGAAGACAAGAAAGTCATTTGATTTGTGTAGGCAGCACAGTGTAGCCAGCAGGAATCCATTATTTTCTCTGCTGCACATTGGAAATTAGCATTAATTGACGGTCATTAGCTGAGAAGTGCCTCTAATCAGTCAGCTCTTTATCAAGTTTTACATTCATTCATTCATTCTAGAAATTACAGTCAACCCATCTGCCTTGCCATTGCCCATGGCAGTTGAATAAGTCAGAGAAAGACATCAGCGTCAACCCCTCTCCTCAAAAATCAAATCTACACCATAAGCTATTCTTTTTTTTTCACTAGTCATCTATGGGACTGCATGGGTTCAGCCTTGATATTTCCTGTAAAGACTTGCCAAAATCCTGCTTCAGAATTGTCCCTTTTGAATGCCTGTGAGAGGTGCTCAAACTTAACAATTTAATCTGCAAATTTATCTGATGCATTTGTAATCAATTTCCATCAGGAAATCACCATTCACTGGATTTTTGCCACTGCTAAAATCCAAAAATCTTGAAAGGAGCAGCTGAATTCCCAAAACATGAGTTACTTACCATGCAACACAGGAGGGGAAAGTGTGAAATGCACACCTTTCCTCTTGAAAATCACTTGTGGGATTTTGATGTTGTGATGAGACAGAAAATTGTTCACTTTGGCAGGTTTTATCCATGAGATCCCCAGAGAGGGAACACAACAGGAGCCAATTGACAACTTCAGCAGGTTGCCAGGTTGTGTCTGTCCTGGCAATGATGTTTGCAGAGAGGGTCAATCATTCCTGCTCACAAACACACAGAAAGGGTGGGAAAAGGGAATGAATTAGTACTTGAAAGAAAGAATTACAGGGGTATTTACTGTTGTGTGCAGTTGTAAGAGTATTCAGCCAAAAGTTTATGTGCTGTTCTCTGCAGCCAACAGCCCAATTTGTAATTAACACTAGAAGATGTTATTTAGTGTGGTGACTTGTTATGGATCTATTTCATTTGGGAAACTGTTTTTTCTGATGCAGAAAAAAAACAGAGCATAAATTTAGAATCAGTTTCTTAAAGGGAAAGGTGAGGTAACACTCACGTAGGAGGATGGTAAAACACTAACCAGATACTTTCGGAGAAAATTCTGGTATTTTGCATTCAAATATCCCATTTCAAGGGGTGGATCACTGAAGAAATTTTGGCAGGACTGAGGAGCCTAAATGAGATGTCAGGGTGGGAATGAAACATTTACAGAGTACATGTGTGCCTCCCCTCCATAGTGCCTGCCCTCAAACATCCCTAGGTCCCAGTTCATCTCACCTGACCTCAAACAGAGGACACATGCTGGACAAACACCCACTCCTCTCCACCTCAGGGCACAGGGGAGATAGACAAGTCCCCCAGGGCTCAGCCCATACCAGCGATGCCCACACTTAGACAGGGTGACTTTCTTTTGGTGTCTGACTCTGAAATAACCCGTTCCTGTGCTGATCAGCTTGGTGACAAACCATCGTGCTTGAAATGGTTTCGAAGGAAGGGAAAACCACAGGTTTTTGCTTTTGGCAGGGTGCCATTCCACAGGCTTTCTTCCATTTATCAGTACTTCTTATTCTTACATTAAATGAGTAACAATAATAGCTGCCTGACAGTAGGAGGGAAAGATTGTTAGGATGAAAACACAATAAGCTCCTTTAAAAACAGTGGCACTTCATTTGAGATATTTTCTTACACACAAATGAGATCCACTGCTATAGGATGATTAGCCCAAATGTGAGATCTGTGGTTTTAGGCAAACGGAATGTTTTGATGAAAAATGGAGATATTAAGAAGTGACAGAGAGGAGGGGAGGGGGCGGAATTACTTGGGGAAGGTTTCTGCATTATCCTTGGAGGAGTCTGTGTGATGAGATGATGTGTTACAGTTCTGTGCCTTTCTAGCATATTTTTATTATTTCTAGTGTTATGGTTTACAGGTTCCAGCTGGGAATACCACAGTAAGGGATGAGGACCTCAGGGGTCAGTCATCCTCCTCCCAGGAAGCACAACTCACAGGGGAAGGGAGGGATGTAAATTAAGAGGAAGGGAAGGGGAGAGAGAGGGAGTGGGAGAGGGCAGACCTGCCCTTGTGAGACCTGTGACCTTCCGGATCAGCAGCCAGGCAAGATGCTTTAAGTCATCTCACAGAACACCCAAAAATAAGTTTAGGGAGATGGTTCCTAGGTTGCCATGGGCTATGGAAGTGAGCCATGGAACCTGACTACTGCACTCAGGTGAGATAAATCCATTTCCAAGGCAATGTTGCTCATAGGCCACTCTGTCACCTTACTCTGTAGACCATCACACTCTTGAACTCGAGTCTTCCAGAGAAGGTACCATAAATGCTCCAGGTGCTGGAGAACTTCAGTTGAATCATTTCTGTGCTGATCAAACTAGTGGTCACTGAAGGTAAGCAAGAAAGGCAAAATTCACTCGGTTTCACACACTTTCTGCAGTCAGCAAGGGCTGAATGTCCCCCAGCCTAACATTTCATCTGAAGAAATGTCACCTAAGTGTTTCTTCTTTGCTCTCTCCTCAGCATCCTGTCTTTGAAACCACAGGTCAGCCAGTTCCTCTCCTGGGCTTCTGACCAGCTAATCATGGGGGAAGGGTAAAGCTTCATTGCTTTGACCTTCACAAAAGTATGAAAGCACAGGAAGAAAGGGGAGAAAAAGATGCCACACTCTTCAGTTGTTAGTGTCAATTCATAATAGTTAAAATGAATTGAATGAAATGATAGTGTTTAAAGGGAGATTTTTTTCCTTTATAACCTCTCTCAATGAAAGCCTAAACGGAAAATACACTTTTTCCTTCTTCCTTTCCTTTCTTTTTAGAACAGAGAATAATTTTTCCTTTCCCAAAAGAAAAGTCTTATTGTGCAAAATCCTGACTAGCAGAAAACATCTATTGTGCCATGTGATTGCAGGTGTTATCCTTTGTGTTCAAAAGATACATCTTCCTCGAAAAAAGCATCAAGCTCCTATTTTAACTCATTCCTGAGATGAAGATCTTCTATGGTAAAAGGGATGAACATCTTCTTGGTGCAGCCCCCTCATGATGTGGGTGGATGTGTCCCACCTCGTGCTAACCTCCAAATGGTGTCTGCGAAAGGGCAGGCTGACCTGACCCATGCTCACTGCAAAGTTTGGGGAGGTGGAGCTTGAAGTTTTCCAGGTTTTTTTACCCAGAGCTCATCCCTCTGGTACGTTCCCCACTGGTGCTGCTTCTCAGCAAAGACTCGCAGGAGCTGTGTGTGGTTTGGTAGAGCTCTCTGTGACTTACCCAGATGGGGGTGGCTGGTTTTACAGAGGATATTTCTATTGAAATACTTCCACCTCCAATATCAAACTCTGGACAATTTATTTCAGTCAGGTAATTTTTTTTTTTAAATTGTCTTTTCATGTAGATTTAATTGTGACAGCAGGAGAGGAATCCCAGAGCATGCAATTCCCATTGCATCCAGGCAGCTCTATCCTAACTAGTGACATGGTTAGATTCATCCCTGCCTTCAGCATGGACAGCCCAAGAAAAGCATTTCAAAGAGTAAGTTGTGTGCCATTAGTATTTTATAAGATGACTCAGCACAGAGCTGGAAACTTCTATTGCCAAGCAAGGTGCTTGTCACCTCTGCCAGTGCCAGTAGCGGTACCTGTCGGTCCTTGGATTAGAGTTTATTTGGGCTGTGCAGATATTTAGGTATTCTGAGTGTATATAATATAAAAAAACCCCCATAAAATACATAATGTTTTATGTTCTGAACATATGTAATAGAATATATATATATATACCTGCACACATGGTATATAAGAACTAGGGAATCAAATTGTCACAAACCATATAACAGTGAGAAATGTTGAACAATTCATCATATCCCTCCTGTGGGATGAGATATGCTGCAGGTGCAGGATCTGCTGTCTTCTCCTCTGCCCTTTGGAATCAGAGCGTGGACCAGGTGGCTTCCCAGAAGCTCCAGTGCCCTGATCTCTGTGCTGCTGAGAGGGGAGAGTCTGTGCAAGGAACATCCCTCACGTTGTCTGTTCTCCTTTTGAACGTGTCCTCCCAAAACAGAGAGGTGGATACCAGGTAAACTCCCTTCCACAGGAGCCTAGAAATTTCCCTAGAAGTTTTCCCTCTAACAGGGTGAAATTCTCTCCAGTTCTGTAAAGCAGTTCTGGAAACAAGGAAAGATGATTTCTGCAGGGAGTCTACCAGCAACTTTCCTAAAAGATGTTGATCCCAGCTCCAAAGCCCTGGTGGTCAGGAGGCAGTGGTTCACTGCTTCCTCCTGCAACATTATTTTGTTCCCCTGGAGAAGTTTTCTATAGTCAAGTGCCGTGTCTCTGCAATTTTCCCATTCCACCTCATTTATCCACCTATTGTGCTTTATCAGATCTTGCCTTGTAGCCTTTTTGCCTCTGGGGTCTCCTGCTTTCTGCAAGATGTTTAATTGAGCACAGCACAGCTCTGATCCCAGGGCGTTCTGAAGGTGCAATGGAAACAAATAAATCTGTGGCATCCTGTGGAGCCCTGGAGACCTTCCTGTGATGCTGTGGCCACGTGCGCTGCTCTCACAAGCTTTCACATTAGAGATAAGCACAGCGTAAATGTGCAGATAGAAAAGCCTCATGCACAGTCACAGCTCCCCAAAAACCATCCTGTCAACATTGTAAGCCGCAGATTGGGTTGTGTTGGGTTCACTGGAATTGAGCTGCTTGAAGTGACAAACTTGTGAGAGGAAGCACAGTTGTTTTGTTGGTTGTTTTTTTGTTTGTTCGTTTGTGGGTTTTTTGTTTTTGTTTTTGTTTTTGTTTTTTTTAACGCAGATATCACTAATTACCATTTAGAAATGAGTTGCCTTCACTGGAGACTAACCCTTATCACTCTCTGTGTCTGCTTAAGATGAAGCCTGACAGGTGGGAGGTCTGTTCAGCCTTCTTTAGCCTAATTGCAGATGAAGTGATTAGTTGAAGGATTACATTAGGGATTAAATTTTACCCTTGGACTTTTCCTTGCCTGACAAGGAGTTGTCTCCAGGACTCGTACAGGTAGGTGAACATGGACTTCTTTTTGTCTGGGGCCTTGTGGGAGGGGAAATCTGTTGCAGCCTGGAAGGTGACAGAACACCTGGAAACTTCTTCACTCCAGAGGAGAAAAGAAGGAGACCAGTTAGGTCTGAAGCTCAGATTCGGGGGCAATATGGACTCAGCCCATCCCAGGCTGATTTATCTTCCTTCCTGGCTCACTCTTTCTGGGCCTGGGGCTCAGGAACAGAGATATTTTGGAGCAAAGAATTGTGTCTGTTTGCATGGATCTCAATGTAAGGAATCAAAGTCTTCTCAGGGTTCCAAGTGGAGACCCCCAAGGATTGATATTGGGCCCAACACTCTTTAATATCTTCATAAGTGATCTGGGTGGGGGGATCAAGTGTGCCCCGATGAAACTTGCTCGTGATACCAAAGTGGGGAAGTGGACACTTTGGAAGGGACAGCCACCCTGCAGGAAGACCTGGATAGGCTGGAAGAGTGGGCTAACAAGGAAAAACGCAAGATCTTGTGCTTGGGAAAATATAATCCAGGAGTGCAGCACAGGCTGGGGAGCAGCTGTCTGGGAAGGGTCCTGAGGGACTACAACCTCGCTGTGAGTGAACAGGGAGCTTCTGTGGCAGAGAGGCAAAGGGATGCTGGGCTGCACCAACAAGGGCATCACCAGAAGAGGTAAAAGACATTACCCTGCTCTACTCAGTGCTTGTCAGGCCATGTCTGGAATCCTGTCCTCAGTTAGGTCCCTGTTATACAAAAAAACACATGTGGACAGGATGGAGAGGGTCCAGAGAAAGGTACAAAGGTGATCCAAGGATTGTGGAGCTGCCATGTGAGGAAAGGTTGAGAGAATGAAGTTTGCTCATCCTTGAAAAATGAAGGCTGAGGGCAGACCTTATCAACAGTGTTCCAGTATTTAAAGTGTGGCTGCAAAGATGGAGACTCCCTTTCTACCAGGAGTCACCTGGAGAAGATGAGGGCTTATGGGTACAAGTTACTCCTGGAGAGGTTCCAGTTGGACACAAGAGGAAATTTTTTCACAAGGAGAACAATCAGCCACGGGAATAATCTTCCCAGGGAAGTGGTGGATTCTCCAACACTGGATACTTCCATAATTTTTCTGGACACAGTGCTGGGCCATTGTGTCTAGATGGTGTTTTTGCCAAGAAAGGTTGGACCAGATGATCCAAGAGGTCCCTTCCAAGCTGGTATTCTGTGATTCTGTGATAGGGAGGCTGGGACAAGCTGCCCAGTTGAGGACATTTTTGTCCTTTCCTCATTGTCCTGGGTATGTCTAAGCAGCTCAGCCTTGTGCAGAACTGTGTGGACATGACTTTAGGGACCCTGCCGGGAGCCTTGTCTTTGTCTTCTCTCCTTTGGTGGTTTCCAAGCTGGTGGAAGGATCAAGCTGAGAGTTTGTGGGAGACTCTACAGTGAAACAAAGTTCAGTCTAAAAATATCTTCAGTCAAAGGCTGAATGACTTAATCTAGGTTTCTATGAACTCTCCCTGGAGTGTTGACTTGTACCCTTAGGTGCTGGAAGCTGTGACTTTCCCAGCCCCACACTGGTTCACAGATAAGGGGCCAAGGACATTGGGCCCTCACATTTCTAGGTGACTAATGAGACCAAGGATCATGCCAGCTTCCCTCAGCACCTACAGACACAGGCAGTTCCAAGCCACCAGAAAACCTGATTATTTTCTGTTTGTTTGCCTAAGTTTTTACTGCCTTCCTTCTGAGTAAACAACTGACCCCAGATAAAAATAAACACAAAACATTTTGCTTTCTCCCTGTCACACCAACACATCACGCTCACAGACATACATTCTCTCTTCTCTGGCAAGCATCCTGAATTTCATATGCACTTGGGACAACAAAGAAGCTCTGTTTTCCTGCCAGATTTAGCAACTGGTTACAATCTGTGTGATTGCTCAAAATCGTGTTGAGTTTTGAAGGCTGAATAGCAGGTTTAGGGCATCTGCTTCAGGAAGAAGCAGCCTGTGTACCAACAGCTTGTCTACTTTCTATAGATGCACCAGTTAGTTTAATAAAAGTTATTGTTTCTGCTTGCAACTCTTTTTTTTTTTGCCTATGAACTTTATTTGCGACAGCCCTTCTTGTAGTTCCCACTGCTAATATTAGTCAGTGTTTTCCTGGGAAGTACTGGCTGTCCTAAACAGAGGTTCAGCCTAGGACAGGGACCCCTTTGCAGTATCTGAATGTCAATTTAGGGTTTGTAGGAAGCTTTTTACAGTTATCACCTGTGCTAACAGGGTGTGCAAAGCCACACCTGACAGTCCAGGTGATGTGACTTACACACAGACACCCCCCCTTAGCTCAGATCCTATTTAAAAGCTCTTTTGGCCAGGGATTTGTTCCTTTATATCCTCCCTGACTGCAAAGCAGCTATGGCTCCTGGCTTTGCCCTGGGGATCAAAAAACAGGATGAGGTGCACAGATGCTTGGCTTCGCCACATGGATTTTGCTTAGGCTTTGTGCATTGATCCCAAGAACCAGCTGTGAACCTGCTCCAGGAACAGGTTTGTGTAATTTAATGGATACAGGGGAAGGAAAAGCAGAGGGAGATGGAAGTGGGAGAGGGAGGACTTTGATATGGTTTATTATCTGATACGCTCAGCAAGATGGAAAGGGCTTCAGGAAGGAACTTATTTGTGGTCTGGTAAAGGGAAAACCCTTGAGATTTCTTCAGCAATAGAGATGAGATGCCAGGAGACTGCTCAGAAGGAACTGTGCATGAAGAACATGTGCAGAGGGGTAATAGAGCAAATGTTGGCACCAAGCTGTGGAGCTCCAGTGGGGGAGAGCAAAGCTGCTGCCCCACATATTGGGTTATAGGCCGTGAGGGAGGCATTCCCCAGTGAAACCACGGCAGGTGCACCAAATTCTGCCTTGCCATAAGGATTCTGGGGTGAGATTATCTAATGGAAAGCTTTGAGAGTCTCTCCTGCACAGCTGAATGACATGAGTTTCCTCCAGGCACCAGACACAATTCTGGGGATGGCTTTTATTATTAGAGGTCAGTGGGTTTCCACCTTTCCCCAGGACACTTGGCATTTGGAAGAGACTGGGGACTTGGGTGACAGACCAGCCACCTTCTAACATCCCATCTCAAGCCTGAGTACATTTTTCCAGGATTAAAATCCAGATGGACATATGTTCTGCATTAGGCACCCCATTGAGCTGGCACTGTGCTAAAATTTGAGATATATTTAGAGTGGGAGGGATGGATACAAAGTCACTGCTGAGATTTCTGAGAATTATATTTGAGAGCACTGCAGGGCTTTGGGTTTTCAGTGGGTCACCCTTGTCAGAGCAACTCCAAGCCACATCTCTCTTTTGGTTGCACTTCTCGAGGCCATTTTGTTGCTGTCTGTGGAGTTATTATCCCACACACAACCAAGGACTGCCAGTGCAAGGCTGTGCCCTCTAGGTCTTGCTCAGAAACGTGAAAACGGAGAGCATCTTGGCTAAGAACCGGGTTTTCTGACAAGTCAGAAATGTGTTGACAGCTATGGAGGTCCTCCTTGTCTTCCCCAGTGTCAGTTGACTTCCTGGTGTGTTATGAAAGACTCGTTGCAATTACGGGGTCAGAGATGGGCTTCCTACCAGCCTTTTCTTCCTCTCCTGGTGACACTTTCTTTGTTCAAGGCACTCTGTGCTGAAAAGTCCAAGGAAGGGCAGACGGAGTTCTCAGTGGCATTTATTTTGGCAGGAAGTTGCTCAGTAGTTCTGCTGCTGGAACAGTGTGCAGTGGGTGAGCAAGCAACATCCCAGCAGGAGATTATTAGTGGATTTCGGCTGTGTCAGTGTGAGGTATCACTTTGCTACCAGCAGCCACCAGGCCCTGGAGGCGGGGAAGACAAGTTTAGAAGTGTTCCTTCACTGCTGCTGAGTACCCAAGTGATTAATCAGTGATACGGGGAAGGGTGAACTGTCAATATGCTGAAACAATCGGAAAAACAAAAGCAAAAAAAACTTGCTGAGAAAAGTTATGAACAACACAAGATTCTGTAAAGCAATGAGATATTTTTGAGCATCCTTTTGTGAGATGGTCTGACATTTTTAGTGAGGAAACTGGCTTCTGATGGGACAAGACGTGGGTGAAAGCTTGCTGCAGGGATGAGATAATGCATTGCACAGCTTGTCAAATTCCCTGTTGATGTCTGCGTTGAGTTTGGCAGGGCTTGTTTGCAAACACCTACTTGTAATGCAATGAGAAAAAAAGCTGAAGGAATTTTTGGGGGCTGAGAATCCACCGAGCAGCTTGGTGTCTCTTAAACAGGACGGTGGGAAATGCCTGGGAGGGACGCGGCGGCGCCTGTGTGCTCATTCTTGGGAGAGCTGCAGAGAACTGATTTACGAGCGTGTTTTGACACTGCAAACTCCTTGGAGAGCTCCTCAGCAGGCCTGGGAGGATGTAAAGAAGGAAATGGCTCACTAGAAAGGGGAAAAACTGGAGCCAGCTTGACCAGCAGAGGGGCTTAGGTTATGAGAGGGCTTGCAAACGCACTGGTTCACAGGGATCAGGGCTCCTGGAGCAGGGGCAGGCAGCAGACACATGATGGAAGTAGATCAGGGAAAGCATGTTGAGCTTCAGGAGAGACAGGCTGACCCTCCCCATAACCAGCAGTAGCAGTTTCTAATCCACACAGGAAGGTTTCCCAAAGCTGGTTCATGGGTAAAGACAGTCCCTCAGGAGGGCAGCAGATGGCTCATGAAGCTGTTGGTTCTGAACAGGGGAGAACTGTCCCGGGAGCTGTGGAACTTTCTCTTTGGTGCTTTCTTTGTGATCTGGACCCTTGGGTCCCTTCAAGAGGTTTTCAAGGTGTTTTGAGGAGATGTCAACTGGAATGGGTCAGGAACAGGACAACTAATCCTGCTTGAACTGTCTTGCAGAACTTTGGCTTGTATGTCTTCAAGAAAACAGGGAGAGAGAAGTCCCCAGTCCAGTGCAGCTGATGACCCTGTGAGCACAGATTCTGCAGAATGTTAAATTCTGCAAATCCAGCAAGGATTTCAGACTCAGAGGTAGAATGGAAATGGCTTCTAAAACCTTTCATGGTGTGAAACTGCCCTAGGTAGGATGAATCTTTCCTTAGCTTTGCATTTCCTGGCTTCTTACAGCAGGAGGATGTAAGTGGAGGATCAGGAGGCGGCAAAGCTGCAGAACTCTGGGATGAAACCAGGCTGACTGTGGAATCCATGATTGTCCTGCTTTGCCCTGGGGTTTTCACAGGGTCAATAAACAGCCCTGGATGGCAGGGAGTCAAGACTAACATGTCAAGCTTGGAGAAGGGATATTTATAGAGAATGTTGTGCTGTCACCGAGGCATTTCTGATGGCACAGAGGAATGGCTGGTTTCTGTGCATATCTGTAATTTGTGTTCAGCATTTTGCAGTTTTCACTTGGTGCTCAGCAGTTTAACACATTCAGTTTGGTCCTTTAACCTCGATTCCTTTCAGAGAGTAATTTATGTTCCATTCTGATGTTTTAGCACTCGCTCCAGACAGCTAAATGGGTGACGTGTTGGCTGCATAAACCACAGAGGAGCCAGGAAGCTTTTTCTGCTGAAACTCCTGCTGGCTTTTAGTAACTAAGCATCAAGACAAAATGAGTCCTTAGCCTCAGTGGGTGACTGCCTCATTCCCTGATTTCTACGTGCTTTCTTTGGGATTGGCTCCTGGACATCTCTGAGGAAGCCAAGTGTAAACGTGTGAATAATCCTGCAAGGGGAATCTTCACCCAACCTTCCCCTGTGACTTCTAAGAAGCATCTGTGTCCTTTCTGGGGCTTCACAGTCAGCTTAGCTGGTGCCCCAGGCTGTTCAAAGGACGGAACAACAGCACAATCCCCCCATAATCTCCTTGCATGGTCCCTGTTTCCCACACTGTTCCCGTTGGTATGGAAGGATAACAATAGTTACACCATCTGTTTTTATACATCAGAACAAGGTGTTAGAACGAGCATGTTTTCCCATGCTGTACTGGAGCTGGTTGTGAGCTACACAATTGTTACTTTACTCCAAAAAAGCCCTCAAAGCTTGGGCAGGGATGGGCCCACTGTGAGCAGAGTGAGGGGTGAGTTTGCTGATTTTGAAAATTTCCAGTTGAAGTCACTTGTTGAAACTCAGATGTTTCTGCTGGGATTCCCAAGGGCTTGCCCTGTAAACTATAGGGCTGTTTGATCCCAGGGCTGGTGTGCACGTGAGTGCATGGAGTTGCATTTAGTAAGTGCACCTACAAAGCTAATTCTGGGCTCCTGATTCCTCCTCCACATGGAAAATGCAAACATCCAGTGCTATGATGCTGCTGGTTTCTGAGGAAGGCCAGCAGACAGAAAGCTTGTTAAATGCTGGAATTAGAGATATTTCTCTTGCTTTGACTCAGCTAACAATGTCATATTAAATTCAGACTGGCAATCTGAACGTGGATCAAAGCATTATGACAGCTGCCAGCCTTTGATGTACCGCTTTGGTTGCAGAAAGTGGTGGAAGAAGCACAGCTGGTATATCGGTGGATAATGGATTTAAAATTGCACATACTGTTACATGTAAAGAGCCTGGGATTTTTGCTGAGGACTCCTGCTCCCTTTCCTTAGATCACAGTCTGTTGATGCTCCAGGGAAAATGGGTTTTCAGAACCAGTTTCCCGGCTGCGTCGGAGCGCTCGTGAACTGAAGATATTTAACAAGACCTTGAACTGACGAAAAGGAGCCTTCAAAACTATTTTTCCCCCTTTACTGTGGGCTGAAGTGAGCAAGAGATTTCAGTACAAGAAAATTGCTGTTACTTACAGTTTCCTATCACGTGCCACCTGTGTGTTACAGCTCTGTTGTTGGGTGAGGGTTGCTGCTGTTATCACGGATTTGTTCTCAGTGTCCTGGATCCTCAGCTGTGTCTGGAGCAGGTCTCATGGCCTGCACACAAACACATGGGAAAGATCAGGCATGATCCATCTGACAGCCTTGGCTGGATGGACCCCCTCTGCTCTGGAGACAGGCTGGGAGAGCTGGGGGTGTTCAGTCTGGAGAAGAGGAGACCTTAGAAGCCCCTTCCAGTGCCTCAAGGGGCTCCGAGGCAGATTTAGAGGGACTTTTGGCAAGGGCATGTAGTGACAGGACAAGGACAATGGCTTCAAACTGAAAGAGGGCAGATTAGATGTAAGAAAGAAGGTTTTTACAGTGAGGGTGGGGAGGCCCTGGCACAGGTTGCCTAGGGAAGCTGTGGCTGCCCCATCCCTGGAAGTGTCCAAGGCCAGGTTGGACGGGGCTCTGAGCAACCTAGTCTAGTAGAAGGCCACCCTGCTCATTGCAGGGGGATTGTAATAGATGACCTTTAAAGATCCCTTCCAACCCAAATTATTCCATGCTTTAAGGGGTCTATGTCTAAACCCGGACCAATCCACCTCAGCTCATTTTATTGCCATCAGAGAGAATCAGACACTTATAGAGGTCTAAAAATCCCTTTCACATGTCTCTTTTAAGATGAGATAAGTCATGCTCTGGACTCCTGATTATTCTAACCAGCTCACTGTTGACCACAGAAGTAGCAGAGGGCAATTAAATAAAAGAGACTTCTCTACCCAGGATCTGTGCTGGGAGGTGGAAGCTGTGGATGCTCGTGCAGGATTTCACTGCCAGACTTGTGTCCAGAGTGGTAGAAATGACTGACTTTTGACAGAAGCAGGCTTCCTGGTTAAACCATTCAAGCTTGATTATAGAAACAGGCTTGTTGCTGGTGACTCAGGCACTTCCAGCCTTTCCATGCGCTGCTGCAGAGCAGGCAGAGCACAGATGTCTGTCAGCTGAGATTATAGGGTTGGACACGGTGCTCCAGCAGAAGGTTCAGCTGATGGATGGTAACATTGTGCTCCCACTCTTAACCCACCTGACCTGCAAGTCAAAACCCATGTCTGACCAGTCTAACACTCCGTGGCAAAGGGAGGTGAGGCCAGCAGTGACAGCTCTGCTGATCTGTGTGTGAGCAGAATGTAAGGAAGTCATGATCCCAGCCTCTGCTCACCGTGGTCTGGTTTGTCTTGTCTTCAGGACTGGATATTTTCTTCCTTTTTTTTTCCCCTCGTAACTTTCTGGTTTGCTCCCAATTAACACTGACAGGTTTCCTCCAGATAATGAGCACTTTAAAGTCACCTCATCTCTCCTCTGTCCTTCTCACACAGATAAGCAATTTCTCTCTGAGAGCAGGGACTGGTAAGTGGAGTCATTGCAGTGTAGCAGGCACTCCCAAGTTGCTAAACCACAGTTTTACATTGCATGGGCAAAATTACAGTGGTGTCAGCGGGGGAAAAGTGACTCTGCAGAAGATCAGCATTGCTTGAACTTTGTGTTCTGGCATTTCCAGGCCAAATGTACTCCATCATTGGGGAATCTGGTTATTTACTAACTGGAGTGGTTGTGATCTTCATGGTGCATGAGCTGTATCTGGTCTGGGGAAGGATCCTTCAGCTAGGATGGGGTGGATCCCATCCCTGAAGACAGGCTGAGAGAGCTCGGTTATTCAGCTTGGAGAAAAGGTGACTCCAGGGAGACCTTAGAGCCTCTTCCAGTACCTAAAGGGCCTTACAAAAAAGCAGAAGGGAGAGTATTTACACAGGCAGAGGGAGATAGGGCAAAGCAAAATGGTTTTTTAACTGAGAGAGGGCAGGGTTAGATGAGATAAAAGGAAAAATTCTTCCCTGTGAGACTGAGGACCTGGGACAAGTTGCCCAGAGAACTGTGGCTGTTCCATTTCCAGAAGTGTTCAAGGCCAGGTTGGACACTTGGAGCAGCCTGGTGTGGTGGAAGGTGTCCCTGCCCATGGCAGGGGGTTGGAGCTGGATGATCCTTAAGGTCCTTTCCAATCCAAGCCATTCTATGATTCATCCCAATGCAGATGTTCCTGTTCTGCTGAGTCAAACCATGAGCCACAGCGCTGTTCTCATTTGCCCAGAAAAGCAAAAGAAGAGAGAGAGAAGGAAGTAGATGACAGAGGAGACTTGATTCACTTGCCCAGACCTGTGATCTCCTGCTACTGGAGATGCTTAGGGACATGTTTTAGTGGTGGACCTGGCAGTGTGAGGTTCTTTCAACATTAATTACTCTACAGTTGTACAGTTCTGTGCCCTGGGTTATCCCACCTGGCTGTTATCTGTCACACCTCCCAGCTCCATGGGGAGGTCTCCAGTACCCTGGGGTACCTCAGATGGCAATGGTTCCCCAGTTCCAGGGGGGAAGATACTCAGGATGAGTCATCTATATTATAGATGTCACCTCCACAGAGATTGCTTCTCTCCAGTGAAAACATCACTGAGCTTGGTATCCTGGGCTGAGGGAGGACACACTTCTAAAATTTCACTGCACTTTCTCTTCCGTGACATCTATTCCAATGGAAGTCACACTTAAATTAATCTGTCCAAACCACGGACTATGGGGACATTTTATTTCTGCATTTTTTAATATATTTTTAAAACAGCCTTGAGCACTGTCTATTTATAGACAGAATAGTGCCTTAAACACCAGGTACAATCTCTAGTGGTGTTATTCAACAATAAACAACCTGCATTAATCAGAGATGAAATGCAAGGTCACCTCTTTGTTCTGATTTTTTCTTCTTTTATTCGGCTTCACTCCACACAGAAGAGGTGCTTGAGTTGCTATGGTTGCCACTTGTGCTGTGCTTTAGAATCACAGAACCCTAGGATGGTTTGGGTTGGAAGGGACCTTAAAGACCATCTTGTTCCACCCTCTTGCCCTGGGCAGGGACAACTTCCACCAGACCAGGTTGCTCAAGGCCCCATCCAACCTGGCATTTTCTTGTGGCAGACGCTCTCTCTGTCCATCCTCCACAGAGGATCCCTGTGTGCACTGGGTTTCTTCAGTGCCCCAGGCAGAGGGATACAGAGACACGCAAACAGGGAGGAGGCACCTCATCAAAAGAGAACATTATTGCTTTGATTTGCTGAACCATGGGGTGGAAGTGCAGAAAAAGGACAGAGTGAACGTTATTGTGCTGTGTCTTATTCTAGTCCCATATGCCCTTTAAGTCAGAGCCAATTCCACAACCAAATTCCCCTGTGATTCACATCACGAAGATACGGAGCTAACCCTGTGGGTGCTCAGGTACTGTTTTGGGTGCACACTGATCTGAATCAAAGCAGCAGGAGTCACTGGGATTGTAATGGAGCAAAACCCTGTCAGTGAAGAGCAGAACATGAGAGTGACATTTGCCTCTAGTGGGGACTTCCAGCTTCCACGATGGTCTGTGCAGAGCTATTTCACACCGTGAATGGCACCAAGAACTCTTCAAGGGTTTCAGTCACTCACCATTTTCATTCTCCTGCCGTTTAAGCTCTCCCAGGTTATTCCTTGTGATCTCTGGCTGCTTCCCCTGGGAAGCCACATACAAGTCCCATGTCGTATCAACCAGCCAGGAGTGTTGATGCTCTGGGGTATCTCATGGCAGGAGACACCCATGTTTTGGCAAAAAGAGACAGAGGGAACTGTGTATTTATGTATTTACAGCACACCTGTTGCCAACTTTTGTGAAAATAGAATGAAAATAAGACTACAAATAATGAGGTCTGTGAGTATCCAGGATGTTTTTTCCCCCTCTTTTTAAATTAATGGTCGCTTTACTCCTATTATTTCCTTTGAGGGCAGGTTTTTTAAAAAAAAAACCCACACTTTTTTCTTTGTGTACTTTCGTCTACGTAAAATTTCTGCACAAAATAAACATTGCAATGTTCAACTTTGCCTAAAATGAATTTGTAGTGACACATTAATTCAGGAGCTGTTTTCCTCTAGAAGGATAATGACAATATCAGTAGTTTTCTCCTCCCACTTATGCCACTTTGGATCAGAAGGAGCTCCATGGAAATCAATAGATGCGATTCATCATCACATTATGCTGAAATAAAAGTGAAGTGGTACACCAGTGAAATAATCCCGGTGGATTTAGGCAGGTTTGGAATGTGGGTGATTTCTGTGCTGAGGGATAAAGGGTAAATTCATCTCACCTTTACTGAGGCTTCATTTTAAAATTCAGTTCAAATCTATTTAGGGTTTAATTTCAATATTTACCAAATCCTTCTGGCACAAGCTTAAATTAAGACAGGGCTAAATTACAGAGTAACCATGGATGAAATAGAAGACCTTGAGTTTTCTGATCAAACTATTGGCCTCTAGAAAGTAACAAGTCTTAAAAGAAGAGCTGACTGGTGGAACTTGTTTATTTTGAGGATTCTCAAGGGATAAAAGCTATTAATACCAAAAGCAAATTTTATATGACCTTCCTGACACTGCCTATTTTTGCATGATTTTTTTTTTGCATTTTGAAAATCATTCTGAGTTCAGAATTCTGAACTAATATTCATGAAAAACAATAGTTTTAGGAGACTAACATCAACAATTTTAACAAGTTCATGAACATTTTGCAAAAATCCATGTTCTCTTCCACATTTTTTTCTCCCTTTGAGGCAGTCCTAGTCAAGCATTATGAAGTAATGACAGATTTCCTGTGAACTCCTGCTGGATAGTTCTGCGATAGCCATGGGGAGTGAAAGGATTTTAGGTTTTCCTTTCTCCCTACTGAAGTGATAATTGAGAGTTGCAAATCCACCCTGTGTGGTGCCTGGAATATTTTTGCTGTCAGTTCAACCACAAAGTGGTGCCTGAGAGTGTAGAGGTCTGGAAAAAGCCGCCTTATCTGAGCCTCAAAGTGCCCACGTGTCTGATCTCTTACATGTGACAAGAACAAGGAATGGAGGAAAACATCTGATCTCCCATCCAGGGGTTGACTTTTGGCACAGGAGAACTTTCCATAATAAGGGTAAAGTTTTCTGGAAGAGCACATAGTACTGGGAGCCAGTTTAAACGTCTGGGAAAAAAATTCTGAAGGAATTACTGGGCCTCCACGAGCCTTCCCATCTTCTGCCCAGCCTGCTTTCAGTCTCAGCGATATGGAAGTGCTTATAAAAACTATTTATAATCCACTTTAAAAATAAAAATAAACTAATCCACTGTTAAAAACAACCCACCATTACCTGCTCACACCCTCTTCCAGGAACAACAAAAAGAAAGTAAGGGTGAAAGACATTAGTCTGATCAGTGCCTGTCTCATTAATGCTTATTATAGTTATGGACAAGGATGAAGTTTTTGGAAAAAAACAGTGACTATAAACCAAATTTCACTGTGTCCTTCGACATTGGTGATTTCCCACACTATTGAGCCAGAATTTGTACTTTATTAGGTCCAATCTCATCAAAATTTTTTTAACTTTCCTGTGCCCAACAACACCACTGTCTGTGCATTTACTAATTCATCTCAAATGCTGAATAATTCCCTTTTGATTTTCAGCAGAGCACTAATATGAGCAGCTGATTTTTCTTCACTTACAGTGAATTTGTGCTGGAGTAACACGAGCCTATAATGACTCTTGATCCAAGCTGTGTATTAATTAACTAATAAACCCATAAGAGAAGACTGCAGATAAATCCCAGAGTAGAAATAATGTGAACCTCTGCTTTGTTTACCTTCTTGCTCTTGAAGGAAGCAGATAAATTCACTGAAAGCTGAAGTCAGAGGAAGATTGTCATGGCCAGTGTCTTGAGACAGTTGTGAGTTCTGTGCTGCAACAAGACAACCTGATTTGAGCATCCTCTTGAGAGCTGGTGGCGTAGAGAGGTGGCAGTGGCTAAACAGAGTAATTGCAAAGTAGTGAAGGGGTGGACAAAGGGCTGTCCTCAGATAAGCCCTGACTTTTAAGCTTTCTGCACAGGCAGAGGCTGTTTGTCACTTATTCCTGGATCCTGCACTCCAGGAACTGTACAGAGCAGAGTCTGGGCTGACTGGCTCAAATACAGCTCAAATACAATGTATAAATGTGTGTGTGTTTATATTTATACACAATTTATTTAAAAAATTATATATATATATTTCAGGCTGTAAGCATTTATAGGTGAATGTCCCAATCTGTTTAGGGAGAAAATCTGCTGCACCAGAGGTTTCTGTAGCTTAGCTGAGATATAAGCAATTTTATTTCTTCAGTAATTGGGTTAAGCACTGAAATATCTTCCCTGAGCACATTCTTGAAGTATCCAAAAACATAGGTAAGTGGAGAGACAGCAAAACTGCAAAACCTCTTCTGTAACACGGGGGGAAATGGTAAGAGTTCACTGGTGACCCGGGGGATCTCATATGCAAAAGGTTTTATGTGTGTCCAGCCTCTACATGAGTAAATAAAGTGCTATATTATTACAGTCAAAGCGTTTGTAGCATGGTCTGGAATTTTAATTTACAGAATAGAGAGATAATGACCAGGACAAGGAATCTGATGGGAATACTCTTGCCTCCCAGTGGCAGTGCCCTGCTGTTCGCCGGGTTCTTCACTCAGAACTGTGAAGGGGGGGCAGTAATGATGCTACTAATAAAATATTCCTTCTGGCTCCTGAGGGGTAAGGACAGCAGGACAGATGCTGTCCTGCACTGTGGAGATTTCAGGTTGGTAACAGGTGAAGTGCAGGGATCCCTCAGGGGATAGACGGGGGTTTAGGAGAAATGGGGGGTGTATCTGGGGTCATAAATTGCAGTGAGACACATCAAACTCTTCCCCACATAAGAATTCTGGGATCCAGTACAAAGGGTCACCCAAGAAGAAACGTCTGAGGTGCCCTTGTTGGTTTCCCCAGAGGAGGATTTATCAGAGTCATAGAATTAATTAGAGTCTTAATTCAAGATCATGGAATCCAGACTGATTTGGGACCTTAATGATTGTCCAATTCCACCCCCTCTCATGGGCAGGGACATCTTCCACTATCCCAAGTTGCTCCAAGCCCCATGCAACCCATCCTTGAACACTTCCAGGGATTAGGCAGCCACAGCTTCTCTGGGCAACCTGTGCCAGAACCTCACCACCCTCATAGGAAAGAATTTTTTCCTAATATCTGATCCAACTCTGCTCTCTGTCAGTCTGAAGCCATTCCCCCTTGTCCCATCACTCCATGTCCCTGTCAAAAGTCCCTCTCCAGCTCTTTTGTAACCCCTTTAGGCAGTGGAAGGGGCTCTAGGGTCTCCCTGGAACCCTTTTGTCTCCAGGCTGGACAATTCTCTCAGCCTTTCCTCATAGGAGAGGGTTTCCATGTATGGAAACTCTGCTGGTTTCCCGGGCTGGGCAGACAGGAGCCATGTCCCACCTGCACACTGCTCAGAGCCACAGGGCTGCCAGGTCCCAGGACTGCTGGGTATGGAAGGACTGGCTTCTTTCACCTCCATTGTCACAGCATTCTCTTCTGACCTGCCTACCAGGCATGTGTCTGCTCCAGGCCTTGCCCTGAGCTGAGTCAGGAAAACTCAAGAGTTGTTTTTCATGGATTTCTCTTCCTTCAGCTCTCCAGCCAAAGCCAGCAGTTTTACAGAAAACTGCACTGTAGCTCGTGAATGTTTTCCTTGGCACTTTGTATGAGTTATAACTATTTTATAGCTTTTAGTTTCTTTTTTTTTTTTTTTCCCTTCTCAGCTTAATCATACCAGAAAAACAGGGGGCATAGAAAGCAAACAGCAAACAGCCTCACGCCAAAGACTTCACCCCTCTCTCTCTGTCTCTAAAGAGATACACATATTATTTTGACAAAGAGAAGAAAACTGGGTGACTAATGCAGGATAATCAGCATTTTAACTGCAGATGAAGAGCAGGAGGTACGGGAGAGATTAAGTGAATAAAAAGTGCTTTTCTTTGGCTTGATATAAAATGAGAATGTGATGTGGTACTTGTGACACAGAGGAGCCCCACACAAGTGATTCACCTGCTGCTGTCTCACACCTTTGGAGCCCTGCCTGGTTTGGTTTCTCACCCTGCCATCCCCACGTGGATATCTCAGACACCCTGGGCTGTCTCAGGTGGCCCTTGCCAGGTATGTTTAGACAAAGCAGTGAACCAAAGTCTGGGCTTCGGCTCGGGAGATCCCCCTTTGTCACCCACAGGTGTCTGGGCCAGCCTCCAAGCTCCTCTTGTAGCCAGTGGGAAAGCTGTCAACACAGCCCATGGGAGATGCTGGGGTCACCCAAAGGATGGAGTCAGCAGCTCCTCACACCTACATGGTGACACCTCAGCCTAGGTCACCTCAGGGAATGCTGATGGAGAGGGGTGAGCTTGACCTGCCCTCGGAGAGGGGCAGGAATTGGGGTGCTTGCTGCCTGCTCCTGCAGCAGAATTTGAGGTGTCTCTCTAGGCTGGGACACAGGTGGGCTGGGAATTCTGCTGTGCTGTCATAAAGCAAAAAGGTATTTGGGAAACCACTGCCTTTATGAAAGCCCATTTTGAATCCCCGACACTCAAATGCTCCCTGTGTGATAACAGCTACACGTTCAGCATGATCTGTGCAGAGTTTGAGGTAAGTATCCCACGTGATGTTGGTCTGGTCCTGGCAAACAAAATATTCTATGAGCACAGATGGAATATATGTAGCATTTTTGAGGGCTCCACACACTGTTGAGCCGACAAAATTGCCTCTAAAAAGTAAAATAACTGAGCTGAGGCAGTTTGATTGTTTGGGTTGTTGGTTCAGATATGAACAACCGATAAACAACACAATCCAAAAAGATGCTGATAAGAGAAAAGCATGTGATCCTTCCTTGCTGAAACAGGGACCAGGAGGTCTGATGTGTTTGTTTTTTAATTGGCTTTGACTGCACAGCATTTCAGCTTTGTGCTGCGGATGGGACTGCTGTAATCCTTTCGCAGGGAGCCTGTCCCACATGAATCATAAATGTCTTGTGGCTGGAAGGTAACATCATTTCAGAGCGTGTGGGAAGGGCTGATTTATTGAAGGAGTCACATGACAAGTTCTGGGGCTGCACAAGCTTGAGGCTTTCCTTCCAATCCTTGGGAGCGCAGAGAGTTGGAAGGGCTGGCAGATTGGATCCGTTTCGTTTTACATCTCTGCCTTTATGAGTTCAGCAGGAGAGGGAACTAAACGCTTCCTAGAAGATTTATGGTGTTGGCAACTTTGATAAAATGGTGGGTTTTTTACACAACTTTTTCTCTTTCTTGCTTTGCAAGCAACTTCCCAATACTTGTCAGTGCTGACCAAAGCAAATAGGCTTTGAAAACCTCTGTGCACAAAGAGGGGAAAAGAGCATGAGAAGGAGAGAGGCAGCTGCTGTTAACAAGGTGAAAGTTAACCTGGAGGGCAGCACAAATGTGGAGGCCTGTTGCTGGTCACAGACTTACACAGTGAGTGTGTAAGACACGCAAAGTGAGTAACTTTCACGAAAGGAGAAAATGCAAATCAGCAAAGCTGAAACAAAAACCTCTAAGCAAACCTCCTGACTACAGCGCTGGATGCCTGTGGTGTTGTCCTCTGGTACTTTTTCCAGACAGTGTACCTTCATACACAGGATGTAGCTCAGGAGCAGTGCACTAACATCCCTCTCCTACTCCAAGCCCAGGACTGAGTATCTTCTGCCCGGTGAAAGTGTCCCTGCCCGTGGCAGGGGGGTTGGGATGAGAGGATCTTTAAGGTCCCTTCCAACCCACTCCATTCTGTGATTCTGTGATTCTGGCATTTGCAGAAGACCTGTCAGATATGTTTCAGAAAAAAACCCCTGTATACACTGGAGAATACACGAGCACCTCTAAGGGCATTTACAAAGCCAATTAACTTTGATGTATTTCCAACAGGAAACAATGGGAATGAAATACTCCACCTACATGGGAATGTTTGAAAATCCCATTATGTGCCTATCTTCATGCTTAGAACACAATACACGTTTGGCCAATAGCATGGAAAAACTGCACACTGTTTTTGGCAGGCACTGTGTTTGTAAGCAGCCCCCTCTACCAGGTGTTTGTTGTCAGCACAGGGTACACAACCCACCCCTCTGATGTGCCACAGATGGACTGTACTGACCCAGGAGGGCACACCAGGTGTCAGATGTGGCTTGAAATGTGCACCTCTCAGCTTATTATGGGGTTTTGTGTACTGTGATATTGTACTTGGAAAAAAGAGCCCACACAGTGTGAGTTGCCAGATGCTGCATGGACAGACACTGGGGAGAAGTCTGCACCCCAAAGGGCTTCCCAGTAAATGCAGGGAGAAACTAATACAAGCAGATGTGGAAAGAGAAACTTCCTTGAAGTGACATAGGAAAGGTGGGATAAGTGTACAGGACTTGGTTTGGTCGCCGAATGTTTCTTGGCCTGAGTGACTCTTTGCCATAAGGCATCTTCTTAAGTAAACAGAAGGATCAAAAACCACACACATGTTCATACACACACGAAGGCAAGATGAAAGCTAATAAAAGCCATCAGTAGATTTTAAAAGTGAACTCCAACTTTCACTTGAGTGTTATTACTATGGCAAAAAATCAGAAGATGGCTGGTGTTTGGGTTGGTTTGTTTTCTTTCTTTTTTTCCTTTTTTATTTTCCAAAAAAAAAGGTTATGCAATCCTTTTGTTAAAGAAAGGCTGCTCTAGATTTGATGACCTTTCTGAAATACCTGCGCACAGGTACCCGCTCAGAGCTCTGACCAACCTGATCTAGTTGAAGATGTCCCTGTCCATTGCAGAGGGGTTGGACTAGATGGCTTTTAAAGGTCTCTCCCAAACCAAACTCTTCTGCTTTGCAGAACTGAGGCCAATCCCTGTCTGGCTGCTCGACAGGGAGACTTGCACGGATCCCTGGGAGATGTAAAACCATGGCAACCATCAGACCTCACCAACAAGCAGTTGGGCTGGCCTGTGGTCTGCATTGCTTCGGTTGCACATTGCTCCTGAGTCAATTTAGATGCTGTGCTAGGAAGCAGCAATCCCTGTTTTCCGACGTTGGAGGTGACCAGTTGCTGTGCCAGGACCCACCGGTGACGTGGCCGAGGCTCAGCTGGCCTCTGGCTGAACTGCTGAGCTGTAAGTCAGCAACCAGCCACCGTCCTCAAGGTCTAAATGAGTCAACCACTAAATCACAGGCAAGCCAGCTGAAGGACGCTCAGAATTTCTACTGTGCAAATGTGCTTTCAGGCTGGATGTGGCCGGCCAGGATTGGGATGATCCAGGTCAACCACTATTCCCTGCTCGGCCTGGAAGGGGCAGCTCATTAGCCACTGTGCCAATGATGAACACAGCACTGCTGGACCCCGAGGACACCATCCCTGCAGGGTGCTGGTTCTGTTCCCCCTGACCTCGCCAGCAGCTTTATAATTTGTCATTTCTCCACCTCAGAAGACTGAATGACTCATTTGACACATGCCAATATGCGGAGTGCAACTAATTGGCTCAGCCTCTGACACGACCCCTTGCAGCTTGGGATTGCAGAGGAGAGAAGTGTCAGAAGGGTCAGAAGGTTCATTCCAGAGCCTTTGGAGAGTGCTGAGCACACACAGCCTCTGTGGATGCTGGCTGGCTCGTTAGTATCTGGGAAACTCATTAGAGTATTATGAGTTCTTCTTTAAAGCTTCGGCTTCTCATAGCTTAAGGTCACTATAGCTCTGCTCTGTGGTAATTACACCAATGACAGAGATTTCCTTCCCCTACACTAATTAGTGAGTGGAGAAACTTAAGAAAACAAAGTAGAATCCAACAGGACTATGTGGGTGATGCAGTTTTTGTTTTAACTTTGTATTTTGCCATCAGTACACAATTTATAGATATTACCTATTTCTTTGCCAGAAGTTTCCCTCGAGATACTTTTAATCTTTCACCTCTGTGGCATTATATAAGAAAGGGAATAAAGAAAATTAGTCTATGAAAATTTGAAGGATTTATGTGAATTCTTCACTTATGAACATACATCATCTTTTCCACAGAGAGAAATACCATTTTCTGAGCGGTGAACTCAGAGGACTGTAATTCCAAAAAAAAAAATTGCTTTGTTTCTCTCTACGGACTAAGAGGAAAGCCTTGTGGTGGCTGTTTACAGGAGTGGGTACCAACACCACAGAAATAGTGAGCCTGACCACAGACTGTGGTGGTCAGAAGGTGGACATGTCCCTTCACAGCTCCTCTCTGCCCAGCCCCTGCTCCACACTGTCCTGAGTGA
The DNA here is from genome assembly GCA_035584735.1 of Pseudotriccus pelzelni. Lineage (NCBI taxonomy): Eukaryota > Metazoa > Chordata > Aves > Passeriformes > Tyrannidae > Pseudotriccus > Pseudotriccus pelzelni. Next base: position 2,794,483 of record JAWMRA010000078.1, on the reverse strand, counting down.
CTCGGGACAGCCATGCTGGGCCTGATCCCCTGCTTGTCCTGGATGTGCAGCATGATGGCACTCAAACCCAATCCCAAACTGATATCCCTACAGCCAAGCAACTGCAGAGCAGCACCGCTGACTCCCACGGGGAATAGCCAGGATGAGGCAATGTGTTGTCTCCACTGGGGATTTACTGCAAAGGAGGAGGGTGAAAAGATTTAAATAGTGTCAGAAGGAAGCAATTAGTGTGGATCCAAGGTCAGCTCACACTTGCTCTCCCATGGCAGCTGGCACAGGCCTGATCTGCAACACTCAGCACTGCAAACATTTTCCTGGATGAACTTCTTGGAGTCGTGTTTCAAGTACTGAAGTGTTCATGGGTGTTCATTTCCATAATGACTCACTGAACACAAGCAGCTTTGTTTTCTTCCTACGTAACATGCTGTAAATCAGAAGTGACCTGACCAATTTTCTTTACACACACGGTCAAGAGATACACACACGGCTGGACATGTATGTACATGTATGTACATGTGAATACATGGGTACATAGAGCCACGTACACAGGTTGTCAGTCCAAGAGATCCATAACCATTTCCTGGCACAACTGAGACTGTTCCTGCTGATCCAGAAGCTACATCTGAATCATCCCAGATCTGTGCCATGAGTGATTCTTTTGTTGAAAGGGACTTACGACTTCAGGAGGCATCAAAAAGTAAAGGAGAAAGTTTTCCTTACAGAGATGTGACTTTATTCATCTTACCTTCCTGCCAGGAGAAAGAAAAGGAAGAAGCTTCTTTTGAAGAGAGGAGGCATCAGCATGTTTCTGGAACCCCTGAGGTGCACATGAAAAAAAATACAGCAGCCAAACCTTGACCATATTCATACTTTCATTAGGTCCATCTAAAATCTCTTCATCCTGAAACAGCTCCCCCATCACCTCTCCACGTGTCAAGTGCTCCAGAGTGGAGCATCTTGGTGGCCTGTGGATGACCTTGCTCTGGTTTATTACTGTGTTCTTGTACTGGGGTCACAGGGAGCTCCTCCTTGTGGAAAACTAGGAACTCTGGCCCAGAAATTACTTGTATGCTCTTGTTCCTGTCCTCTTGTCCAGCCAGGGCTTTGGTCTCTGAGCTGGGATGACCCCTGAAGGATGTCTTAGGTAGCCATAGGCTTAGTGGTACCTGCCAATACAAATTTGGAAATGCATGTCTTGAGATAAGGGCGTGTGGCTCACCTCCAGCTCAGCCAGCATCTTCATCAAAGGCTACTCTGGGAGAATGGAAGCTCTTCCTTATCTGCCTTGCTCCCAGGTATTTTGCTCCTGGGATGATTTCCAAACAGCTTAACTCGAATCCATTTCTGAGCAACCCCATGACTTGATCCCATGCCATGCCTTGGGACAGCAACAGCAGCTGCTTTGGCTGGTGCTTTGAGGAAAGGTGAGCATTTTGTCATCTCAGCTGTGAAGTAACAAAAGTGTTTGGTGACAGAAGTCAGCTCTCCACCCCTGGAACCAGACAGAGCAGCACAGACAAGAGCATCACCACTGCTACCAGGCGAGTCAACTGGGAACTTCTTCCAAGCTCCTGTGGGTGAGAACCTGCAGAGTCAAAAGGGTTGTTTTTATTTCCTTGAAATTGTTTGTACTAATAAAATAGAGAGTGATAAAAATGTGTAATGGGAGAGCAGCAACCTGACCTACTGAGACCAAATTTAGGTGCTTTCACCTATTTACTGGTCTTAGATGTTCAGTGGATGTTTATTTTAAGTGCAAACAGGGCATTGCAGGAATAGCCCTGAAAACACTGTTACAAAGTCCCAGTGCCCTGGCATCGATATATTCCAGTGGTTAGCTGTGAAGTGATCTCAAATCTCCCTTCTCCCTCTGTTACCTCATTGAGGCACAGGAATGCAAATGAGTTAGGAGTGGAAAAAAACTACAAACTTTTAATTTGTTAATTTAAATTTTCTGTTTGTGACCAACAAGCTCAAAGTTGAATGTGACTGAGCTGTTAGGACAGGATACCTCCACGAGCAGGGGATTAATATCAGTGTCTTTCAGGATATCTTCCAGCCCCTGAAAAACAGACCAATATAAATCTGGAGATTTAAACTAAGCTTCTGCTGGAAAGTCCTATAAAACAGCTGAAGAAAATTCAGAGTAAGCTTGATAAAGTGGAAAGAGCAAATTACTCCACCTCTGGTAAGTTACAGGTAATGGGGAATGTATTAAACAACCTTTTTTTCTTCCTGCTGATGCAAAGCCAAACGGAGGGAAGAGGAGCACAGAGGGACAGGGATCCAGTGCAACACCATGAGTTTAGAAGGGAGGCAATTCTTCCTGCATTTAAATATCCTCTTGCTCAGATCTTACCATGAGGTGGTTCTTCTTCTTGGCTCCTTATCAAACAGGCTTTCCTTCCCTGATCTTAGATACAAAACCACTGTCAAGACAGGTGTCCTCTTCCTTTCCAATGCAAAGAAAATGATGCCTGGTTTTATTGAAACCAACCCAGAGTAGTGTTTATTATTGAAAATATACAGTATTTTTGAACATCACATAAAAAGCCTGGTAGATACATCTGCTCTAGTTCAAAATGCTCAGTAGATATCTTTGTGCAGCATGTAGCACTATCCTCGTAATGCAAACATCCTCTTCTCATTACTATTTTTACAGTGCTTCCCTTTTGTGTCTTTTAAACCCAGAAAAGATGTCCTGTTGTCCTTCCTCCAACCCCGATCCTCCCAGCTGAAAAACCCCAAAGGCTTCCCAAGGGCTACTTACACTGTGCCAAAAGCGTGGGGCTAAGAGGAATAAGGATATTTTGTAGAGCACTTCGAGCTATTGTGTGTGCACAGGGCATGGTCCTTGCAAGGCAAAGTGCCCTGTGTTTAACAGTCCAGCGATGCCCTGACAGCTCCCAGTCTATCAAAGGGAGGAATGGGGAAAGTAGATAAATTCAGGTTTTTCACACCGCCTTCCAGACGCTCTTTTTTTTTTTTTTTTTTTTTTTTTTGTGCTGCCACAAGTTCTCAAAGTTCTGCAGAGAATAAACTTTTTACAAAGAAACAAGAAAAGGGGTGGGCTATTATACACCAAACTGTTGAAATCACTGGGAATCAATGTACAGGGCGAGACGGGCAGTATGTTAAAAACAGTCTTTTCTCACCACAAAATGGGAGGGGAAAACAACAACAACAACAAAAATAATTAAAAAAAAAAAAAAAGGGAGAAAAAAATTGATTGTTCCTGCCAGTGTGCTGTTTTAGACTTTTCATTTTGAACTTCCACAAAGTGCAGTCAGGGCTGAACCTGCTTCTCCTTTGAATCTGTTTTACCACCACCGACTCCAAGAGGCTTTTGCCTGGTTGCCTTAAAAGCAGCATCACGGATACGGGAGATGAGAGTCCACAGGAATACGCCGGGCACCTCACTGAAAGGAGATCAGCGAGGATGAAGGAGGAAAGTTTGCAGAGAGGGGCTTGGGAAGAGTGAAGATCTCTGAAGGCCACCGGGCGGTGCGGGTCTGTGCGGGGCAGGTCACACGGCCGCCGTCTGCTTGATGCTGTGGAAGCTGATCCGTGTGGGAGAGGTGGGGATGGACATGGCACGTGCCACACGCACCCGGAGGGAGTGATGGTCCTGCCAGCGGTGCCACCTCTTCCTGGCGGCAGAACGGACCTGGTGGAAGAAAGAGGGAAGAAGGTGAATCCTTGGAACACTCAGGTGTCCTCCGTGAAGGGACGCCGGGCAGTGCTGGGACGAGTGATGATGATGATGTGTGTCAGGGCACTGAAACATGCAGGCCTTGATTGAGATGCCTAAACAGGGGTGTCTAGTTCGCTGATATCCTCTTGGGTACTTTGGGAAAAACGTGACTTTCACACATGTCTCTTATCTGATGTCTTAAATACCCCAGGGCATTTCAAATGGCAGTAACGGCCTGAACCGAATCAACGAGTCAAGCCCTCGAGACGGATGCACCCGATGGATGGTGCCTCTCTAAGACCTGATGGAGGTGTCAGAGAGCCCTATGACAGGGGCTACAGCTGCCCCTGCTTCCCTTGTGTCTGAAGCATCACAGGTGATCTGACTATGCTTCGGTTCTACGGCACAGACACACCTGACCCGTTCACTGTGAGCATCTCGTACAGGCAGGGCAGAGCTGCTTGCAGCCAACAGAAGGTCATCCTCAAGCAGGTGCTGACAAATGGGCCAGATTAATCTTCAACTTAAGTGCATATTTTTTCACATGGAGCACAGAGAGAGCCCAGAAACTTTAGCTCAAATATATACACACACAAGCTAGAGAAAAACAAGAAGAAGGAGTCCTAGCTTCAAACACAGGGGGAGGAAAGGCTTAAGGTATTCCTAATTTAGACCATGACCAAATCCCTGGCAGAGAAGACCCCAAGTCATAACCTGCAATGAAGCACTTTAACCGATTTCTGGATATTCTTGCTGATCTCTGCTTACTGTAAAGAGGACAACAAATCAGACCCCTAACCCAGGCAGCTAAGTAAGCCTACAGAATCAGGGGAGATGAATCTGGGCCCAGCTTCTTGGACAGTCAATGAGTCTGATGTACTCACGACACTTTGAAAAGATGTTGATATTCTGCTGCCAACCTGAAATCCAGCAAACTTTAAAAAAAGAGCATTTTTACATACAACCTCTACATCAAGACAGGGCCTCCTTGCCAAAATAACATTTGTTCAGAAGGTGAGGTTATAAATAATATAACGTAGACATGACACCTGAAGTCTTGACCCACAGCTCTGTTCCTGACCAGGAGACAACCAGTCAGTGTGTCAAAGGGTATGATTCATCTCCTCCTACAGCAGTTGTCCAAAATAGGCCAGATATTGTGGTCAGATGAAAAATACCTATATCCTTTAATTAGTTATCAAATGAGCCTAGACAACTAGGTCTGCTTGAGATGTCTAGATTATAAATTTAGCTAAATTTAGACAATACTGGTATCTTACCCTGAATATTTTCCTTATCTCCATTGCATCCCTCTAAAGTAAATGACTGGTCTTAGCCCTGTTTTACCACCAACAGGGTTAAGGTTTGGGTGTTAATAGAAGTGATGCTGTTGTAGAGCAGACCTCAACCTGGATCAGCTGCCATGGCAACTGCGCCAGGCCTGGGCTGAGCTTGCACAGCCTGTTTGAAGACCATGCTGGCACAAAGTTCTCAGCCATCAGCACCTGAGAGAGGTCAATCAAAGCCATCCTAGCTGTATCTATCACCACCACTGGGACCGCAGGGGAGAGGGAGTCAAAAAGAAAATTGCCCAAAGCTGCACAGCAGCTGCTTTTCTCCGGTTCTTTTAAAGCCTGGGGATTGTCTTCAGGTGCACTGTGAGGTCTGCTCAAAAGATGAGGAACACACGCCCCAACTCCACTTCAAACCACAATCAACATGCTAAGGGTGCTCAAACGAGTTGAAGAGCTCTACTAGCAAAGGTATTTCCCACCCCAAACCTCACACTGTCAGCATCAGGTGTCCTGCGTGAACAGGATGAAGGCCTGATGGTTAAAGCCTACAGGAGATCACAAGGAGAACACAGAAAGGAGAAAACCTGACTCCTGCTCTCACATGGTTTCAATCCTCACGTTTCTAGGTGGGTTTTCAGGGGCTTGGGCAGACCCATGGTCTGGAGCACTGCTGCTTAGAAACACTGCAGTGCTGTGGTCTGGCACCCAAGAATCCCCTCTTAACACCAGCTTTGTCCACGAATCTCCATTGCGGATTTGTGAGTACCAGTCTGGATAAACTGCCCTCTGTGGTGTCTTGTCAGGGGAATCCTGGACCTGGAAATGTGACTTTTCTATCAGAGCCCTTCTAGAAGGCAGAGATTGGGCAAATTGGACCCAAGGAGTTCTTTCTTTGCTTATTATCTCAACTATCTGTAACCTGTGCTAGTGCCATGGTCTAGTTGACAAAGTCATAGGTTGGACTCGATGGTCTCAGAGGTCTTTTCCAACCTAATTGATTTTGTGGTTCAAGACAAGTAGGTGCAGATCTTTACAGTGAGGAAAGTGGAACACTGGGTTTCTTTCTTTTGATTTTGAATCAATGATTTGTTTCAATATAAAATAATAACAAACTTAATAGGGGGTCAGACATAACCTCATAAAACAAACAATACAAGGAAACAGGACTGGAGAAAGAAGAGTGAACATCTAATGAAAGAAGAACTAAAATTAAAAGACAGCACTGACAGGAAGAGCATGATCATCATGAATGATTTTGGGATGAGAATGAGACCAATGTGGTGCTTAAATGGCAGTGCAAGGGATTTCTGGAAGAGCCTCTCATAATGAAGTAGTGGCTACAGCATAACTTCACTAGTTTCAAGGTGAGGTTTGCTCAGTGTACAAAATGAGTTGAATGAGACACTTAAATGAGACAGGCAGAGTCATGATGGACTGACTCAGTCACACAGGGCTACAGCAGCAGCCAGCCTGGACTGCTGACCTTCCCTGTCTCATCAAACCCCACTGAGTCACTGAACCCTCCTGTGAAAACATGAGAAGCAGTGGGAAGATGTGTCACGGTGTTGCACTTTTCTGGAAGCTCACTCTTTGTAAACTTGTCATGGTTCTACCTGGAGGGAAAAGAGATCCTTATTTCTGATTCTGGATTTAAGGGAGGATAGAATATACGCCCAAAGGCAAATCCATGTGCCAGAGGACAGGCAAGGGGAGGGTGCATCTCATCTGAAAGACTGATGCCTACTCTTAGCCAGTTGTAACAGAATCCTTGACTGGTTTGGGTTGGAAGGAACCTTAAAGATCATCTAGTTCCAATCCCCTCTGTCATGGACAGGGAGAATTTCCACTAGACCAGGTTGCTCCAAGCCCCATCCAATTGTTGGATCCATTGTTTATGATTCCAATATAGGCAGTGGTGAAAGAGAGACAACCCCAGCGAGGATGTGGCTTGGACACGTGGAATTAGTTAGTCCTTTCTCTCTCTTGCTCCTCTGAGTACAAAAGCAGCTTACCTAAATGTTCGGCATCTAAGGCAAAGGGGCTAAATAACATTGTCAGAGCACCGTCATGGGAAATCACCCCACGAAGAACACGGGACCTGAAGTGCAGAGGGATGTTGCCTCTCAAATGCTCATTTCTCCCCAGATGTCACCAAATGCTGGGATGTTGTCAGAGAAAGTTTCCCTTCTTTCTTCTGGAGTGAAATTTGGTTTTTCTCACCAACTGGTGGGAACAGATACTTAGAGCCAGCCAGTGAAGCCAGATTAGATTTATCATTTGTGCTTCAAATCGAGCCAGTCAAGTCAAAAAGAGTCACCTGGAGATGAAAATGTGAGTCTAAACAAGAAGGTGTCCAAATAGCTTTTATGATGCAGTTTGAGACACAATAAAAAGTAGCAACAAAAATTCTGTCTTCTTGTACATTCCTAATGGACTCTGGGCACATGGAAATAGACTCTGCACTTGGAGAGGTGAGGGCAAAGCATTTCTTAATGACAGAATAATTCACTGCAATTGGGATGTGACCAGAGAGCAAGCAGAAAAGGTTAAGCTAAATTTTATCTCTTACAATTGAAGGCAGAATCAAAATGTTAGCTTAACTTTAGGTCAGAAAAGAAAAAAGAAAACTGGCTGTGACTGCTATAATTAAAAAAAAAGAAAAAAGAAAAAAGAAAGACACCAAAAAATCTATCACACAGTGGAAGAGCAATAGAAAAAGAGAAAGCAAAATTCAAACATGGTTGTTAATCTCCATAAGAGATTAATTCAGTAATTCATTAAGCACTGATAGAGTCAGGACCGTGCCCTAGAGTCAGCATTAGCACATTTCTGACCTAAAATTACCAGCACTTGCCTCTAATAGCCCAAAGATGCTACAGACTGTCAGCAGTGCTTAGAGCTTAACAAAAGGGTCTGGAACACAAATTATCAGCCTCACCCCTATGGAACTGTAGTTGACTGAGAGGACCAAGATTATCTGAGGAGAGAACTCAGGTCTCCGTGTTGATCCCTGATCTTTTTTCTTGCAAATTGTTCCTCTTTCAGAATTACCCTTTTCAGCTCTTTGTGCTTTGTGTACTGTGAACAATCACAGTTCCTGAGCATGTGGTCAAATCAGATTTGCCAATGTATTTGTGCCTACAGAGTGTGGGCACTGCTTTAGAACAGTCAGGGGAAAGGATTCGGATAATGGGATGGAAATAAATCAGTGGGTGACAGTTTTCCTCTTCTGATTGGATCATCTAACACAGGGCTTGTCAAACCATTAGATCACATCTGAAAAATCACTACAAAACACATCTGATAAAAAATATTGTTAAAGCCTCTCCTCCTCCTCCTCCTCCTCCTCAGCAGAATAACAAGAAGAATGATAGAGAAGGATGAAAACATTCAGAAGTTTTCTTTTGATAAAATAGACATCAGCTTTGCACTGCTATTACCCATGCCAGACACTGGCTGCTGGCTAATTTCTTGCAGCCAGCCATCAGAAATGAGCTGAAGAAAGAGTCTTCAGGGACATTAAAAGTAAGCTTTTTGGAAGAAAAATGTCATGTCTCATCAGCAAAGAGGAAGAAGGCTCGATCCATTGAAAGGGGCCCATTCACTCAGGGCTTGACATAATAACACTAAAACACAATAGTGTTGTAGGTGCCTGATACGAAGGGCTGGAATAAATGAGCTGTCATGGTAATGGAAGCTGGAATTAAGGCTGTTGGGATGCCACCATCCTCTGTCCCCAGGGAACATGTCTCACCTGGAAGTGTTGACCAGTGCAGGGCAGAGGGACAACAGGTACTGTCTGACTACGGGCCAGTCACGGTGTTCAGCAGTCTGCGACTGCATACCCCAAATTAAGTTCTTGCTGTGCTCAAGTGCAACTTTTTACTCCCAGAAAACCTGATCTGAAGGCAAGTGAAATAAATTAAGATTTATACATCCCGACGGCCTTGGAAACAGACCGATTTTTGCTTTATGAAAACAGGTTTCAGTCATGAATTCATCAAGTTCCACCTACACTTAAGCACCTTTGTGCCGTGTTTCAGATCCTTGTGCTGCAGATGGAGGTAACCGGAGAACAACTTTGGACTTTAAACACCTTTAAACAGCAGTACTAATGCTCTCAGAGAGATAGGAGTGTTTTTACATATATACTTTTAAATAAAGTACATCACTGAGCAACTATAACTATGTTCTACTGCCCCCTCTCACCCTACTGGAATGGCTTTACAAGGCTCCCCAAGACCCAACCTCTCAGGCCACAGAAGCTCATGTTACCATTAGGCCAAAAAATATTGAACTAAACATCTCCATAAAGATGCCACCATCAGTATTTAATCCTCCTAAGGTCAGGAAGGGAGGCAGTCAAAACAACCTGCAGGGCTCAAAGAAAACAAAAATGAAGATCAGGTATAACCTTTTTTTTTTTTCTTTTTTTCCCCAGCCAGCCTAAATCACACCACTATTTAGGTAACATTGTCAAGCTTCTTTTTCTCCCTAAAAAAAATTATCCTGCTTAATTGGTCTGCAATTCCTTTTTTTTTGTTTTGGTTTTTTTTTTTTTTTTTTGGAGTCTTTGGCAGCAGTTCCATAAAACCTGATAACAGGAGGAGAGTTTTGCAGCACCTGCCAGGCTGAGATGTTAAAAGTTTATCCCTAAGATCCCAACAGTGCAATTTAGTTATCCTGTATAGCTGTCGGAGAAGCCAGAACAATTCTGACTAGTTATAAACATTTGCCACATATTTTTTTTTGGTGGAAGAAAATGCTGCCCTTTTCTTTTGGGCCACAAAGGACCTGAAGTAAGCATGAGGGAGGGGGGCTATGGATGCAACCAGCCCACCTCTGATTTTGTTGTGGAGTGCTCTGGAATCACGTTCACAACAGCAGGGGTGTGATGAAAGGGAAGATGGGGTGGTGAAGAACCCTCAGCCCTCAGATGGAATTAAACTTTAGCCCTCTAGTCCACCTCCATACTCATATTTATTCAGAGATTTTAAGGAATGCTTAATGAACGTCCTTTGGGCACGGCATGATTAATGTGAGGTCTGCTGGGATGGATGGCAGGTGGATGACTAATCATTCCAGTGCTGATTCAGAGCTGGCAATTCGAATGAATACCCTCCCAAGATCATCAGAGCAAAGTAAGCCACTTTGAGCTTAACAGGTTTGGAGAGACAGATGGTGCTTGGCTAAAGGGTAAACACACAAAAAAATTTGAACATATTTATCCTTGCCTTGCACCTTGTTGTGAGAATAATTTACGGTGGCATCTGATCTATTCCTCTCTGATGATGGTTTCCAAGTCAGCTGATTGTTTTCCATTTTAAATGTTAAATCACAGATGATTATCGATCTTGAACAGACTATACCAGAATCTGAGCCCTGCTTGAGTTAAGAATTCATGTTTTGCAGGATGATTTCGAATAAAGGCCTGGCTAGTTACGTACCCCTCCAGGACATGGTCAGACATGAAGGACAGCCATCTTATTTTGGATATAGGATTTGTGAATTACAGAATAATTAAGATTGCAAGGGGCCTGGGAAGGCCTCTGGTCCAATACCATAATCACAGCAACTCCAGCAAACAAATTTTTTTCCAGCTTTGAAATTATGTCAGGGTCTTATCCAGTCATTTTGTGTACAAACAAGGACAGAGATCTCAAAACACCTTTGAGCCTCTCTTTCAGTGTTTAAACATCCTCACTACGTTTTTTTTTCACCACATTTAACCAGGATTTCCCTTGTTTCCTTCATTAACTTTCTGTGGTTAGCCCCTCATCACTTTATAAACATAGGTTGTGCTCAAACACCGCCACCTTCATTCACACGCCCCTGGAATGGAGTGGCTGTGTTATGATCTCCCACTATGGCTGGTAAGGTTTCCAAGGATTACAGAACTCTCTGAGGCATCTGGTGGTGACTGGAAATGACATAAAGCACTTAATAACAAGGATAAGTGTTCTCTGCAGACAGGGATTCTTATTCCTCCGTTATCCTCTTGTTCCATCATGTCTTTGCTGAGGTAGCAGGAGTGGAGCAGCCCTTTCGCTGAAGTGCTTGTTCCTCTGGAAATTTACCTGGGTGGAAGTATTTTATTTCCTTTTCTGGGAGATGCTGCAGCATCTGAGATCTGACCTTCTCCCCTCCAAGCTCCAACAAACAGCTGTACAGGAAGATGTTTGGACAATGGCAGCTACTGACAGAACAAGGGGAAACGGTCTCAAGCTGTGCCAGAGGGGGTTCAGGTTGGACATCAGGAGGAATTTCTTCAATAAAAGGGTAGTTAAGCACTGGAACAGGCTGTACTTGGAATATGAACCACTACAAATGCACTCCTTCCCTCTCTCTCTGAAACACTTTAATTTCTCTCAGAAAACCATCACTAGCAAGAAGGTCTGGCTGACAAGGTGGATACAACACCAGAAAGGGAACTGGAGGGAAGATCCATCTTCCTTTAAAGGTGCTTCATTTGGAATCAGTCAAAGACAGAAGAGAAATGCTGGGAGTGCTGTACCCATCTGCCAGTGAGCAGAAGGCGCATAGCAAAGAACTGAAAGAATTTTTACTGAACCGCAGGAAAAAATGTCCAACAGGAGTTTTTTTGGGAATGCGTTTCTTCTGCACAGCTGCAAGCCACTTGTGGAATCACAGAATCATTGCATGGCCTGGATTGGAAAGGACCTTAAAGATCATCTCGTTCCAACCCCTCTGCCACGGGCAGGGACACCTTCCACTGTCTCAGGTTGCTCCAACCCCCGTCCAACCTGGTCCTCAACACTTCCAGGGATGGGGCAGCCACAGCTTCTCTGGGCAAGCTGTGCCAGGGCCTCCCCACCCTCACAGGGAAGAACTTCTTCCTAAAATCTCATCTAAACCTGCCTTTTTTCAGTTTGAAGCCATTCCTCCCTGTCCTGTCACTACATACTTTTGTAAATTCTATCTATCCTTGATGCAAAAAACTCCACCTTAAATTCCTTCTTTTTTTTTTTTTTTTTTAAATCCA
>JAWMRA010000078.1:2764038-2774604 GCA_035584735.1 Pseudotriccus pelzelni | reverse complement strand
TTCTCTTTCTCTTTCTCTTTCTCTTTCTCTTTCTCTTTCTCTTTCTCTTTCTCTTTCTCTTTCTCTTTCTCTCTCTTTCTCTGAAACACCTGCAACTGCTTAGGGTTGTCTTAGGAATGACAACAAGCAGGTGGTGCACAATGAGGCATAAATGATTATTAACAGAATTATTGTGGGCTAATCCTTATTATTGGTACTAGAATAGCGTCTTGGGGTGTCAGCTGAGAACAGCTGTAATAGATTCTGTACAAGCACAAAGACTGCAACTTTGCCAAGTCTCTATAAATCTCTTTATAATGCCACAGCAGGTAGATAAAGACAGGCAGGGGAGCACAGAAACACTGCCAGTGTCACAACAGAGTGACAGTCTAAAAGTAGCTGCCACACTGTTTAATATCTGCTTAACAAATGTTTGGACTGCTTGGCTTCAGAGCATCAAGGCTTGCCCCAGGCTTTGCTGGAATTCTAAGGGTTTCCACTTAGGCTCTGAGAAATACAGTTCCCTCCCTGAGCCTGTAGTGAGGATAAGATCGCTGTCATCTGACTGAGAGCAAAGGCAGTTACTTCAGATTGCCCCCGATTCTAGTATTCCTAATGCTCCCCGAAAACTGCAGAGGGGATAAAAATATACTGATATTTGAATCAGGGCTTTTTCAGGCTAGCTTTTATTTTATGGCATGTGGTGTGAGCAGGAAAATGGTGTACTTTTCCCTTCATTTCTCAGGTAATGCTCAGAGAAGGGTCTGAACAAGAACATCAGACCAATTGCACCAGCTTCCCCTTTGTCCCAAAAACCCAGACTGGAGTAAAAGGAAGGAATCGGGCAAAACAACAAAAACCCATTACTGCAGCAAAACTGCCTCTCAAGTCAAGAGCAGACTGATTGGAGGACATCAAGATTCCACTCAGTTTGATACACTGAGATTTTATCGAGAAATGAGTTAGAGGATTGAGACCAATCTTATTCCACAAAATCCGTGCTATTTCCTAGAGTAAGGACCTGCCTGTCCATAAATGCTCCAGACATCTTGCAAGATACTGCAAATGGTAAGAAAAGGGTGCTCAGCATCTCTTGGTCTTTGAGAATTTGCTTTTAGACTGTTTAGGCTGATAATAAATTAATAGTCTCCCTCCATCTTTATTGTGGGCTCCCTTCAGGTACTGGAAGGCCACAATTAGGTCACCCTAAAGGCTTCTCCAGGATGAACAATCCTTCAGATTTCACTGAAAGGGGGGAATTTCACGTGTGTGTTTGTCCAAGTGCAAGTCTGGAGGGGGTAAAAGGGTGGTGGCTGTGGCTGTGCACGTCTCTGTGCCCGTAAACCAAGGCTGTCTGTATTGACTGGGCACTGAAATGGAGTGGGCAGAAAAAAAATGCAGGCAAAATTTTATGGAGAGCCTGCAAAAGTAAACACTGTGTGCCCAATGCACGAGCTCCATCAACAGTGGCATCAGGAAAGACAAAGATGGGACAAGGACAGGCCAAGCAAGGCAGTGCTTTGTTAACACCAGAACAGCAAGAAGCACCAGGTGACTTACCTGTACTGTATTGTCTCTGAAGTGGTTGAAGCTCTCAGCTTTGTCATTAAAATTCTGACTATGTTAAATAGAAATACAAAATTTATCTGGAAATAAAAGGAAGAGAGAGAAAAAAATAAGACCAGTGAGTCAAATAATGGCTTAAGGGATGTGACACACCCTAAAAGGCACATTTTACAGTTCCAGTCTGACTGCAAACAGCCTTTTGGTTTTACCATTGATTGCAACAGACTCAGAAGTTTACTAGAAATACCAGATTATACAGAAAACACCCAACAGCTGTTAATGTTTCCAAGCCAGCAATGAAAATGCTAGGAACTTAATTTTTTTTCCTTTTCTCCTTTCCTGGGCGCAACGAGGAAATAAGGGTGAGATTTTTGGCTCTTTGCCGAGCTCATCCAAGGCTCCCTGCGCAGGGTGTTGATCTGGGAGGTGTTTGGACCCATCCTCCCATTCCACAGCAGGCTGTAATGGTTGGGTCCCAAGTACGAGGCTGCACTGCAGAGATCTAAATGTGAATCAGTCACCACCAGACTCCCTTTGTATTGGTATACATTGCACTCCACAAGAGACCTTTAAACAGAGCAGATGAATCATACCTGTAAAGTGCCTCCTTTTTTTGCACTGTCTTTAAAGGTAAAATGATGGATTTACCACTTCCCTCTTTAATCTGCTGAGCTGGGTAATTATTATTTGTGTTACAGCCTCACCACTGAGAATTGAGATTTGCTCTAATTACTGTTGTTGTAGCATCTGTCAGCGAGTTGCTTACAGAAGTTTCCTCTCAGTGTAAACAGGAAAGGCAAAAAAACCCCAAAACCAAGCCAACAAACTGAAGAGAAGGTTCTGATTTGTAGACTGTGGTCAGTGGAAGGATTTAGCACTTAGGAGCAAGTTTTGAGTTGCTCTCAAGACATGGAGTGGCTTACAACACAGTGATCTGTCCCCAGGCTGCCAGTGATGCAGCCTGTCAGAACTGCAGAGCTGTCACCTCAGGACTGCTGAGGCCCCAACCTAAGCTTGTGAGAAGATCTTTACCTCACACCCACTCCCAGGATCCCAGGGCTCCTGGCATTTTGCAGCCTGTCAATGGAGCGAATCTGGGATTCACTTCCAGCTATTCACAAACACTGCACACAGCAGAGCTGCCAATTTAAAGGTGTTCTCAGAATACTCCCCTTTATTTTTCCCGTGCTACGCGGTGTATTTCAGTGATCACGGGATCTTGACATCCATCAGTGTTCCCTGTGGTTCCTGTAACGTGGTTTACAATAAATGGTGCAATAAGCACCTGAACAGACGCTGGGAGACTGGCAGCATTGGGAATTGTGTACATTAAACACTCGCTACGTGAGAGACGAAAACGCTGCTCTAGGAGCGAACGTGACATTTTTGGAAATTATTCCCTTAGCAGAGCAGGGCCCTGGGGAGTACAAGGAATAATCAAAACAGTGCAGTTTGTGTATTTGCTCTTGTTTTTGTCATATTAAGAGCTTGAAGTCAACTGGCTCACAAAAACAGCTTCATATCCCTATTCTGACTTGAATCCTTAACTCCTCACACTGGTGACTGCTCTGTTTCTCAGTAACAGAAATTTTCAGGCAGTCCCTGAAATGTCCAGGCTCAGGGAGAGGTGGATGGGGGTATCTCTCACCCACAGAGAACTTTTGTCTCCGAAATTCTGCTGCTGAGTCTTGAGGCTCTTCATCAGCTCGGAGCCGTGTTTGGGTAACTTTTATCAAAGCTGCAAAAAAGGCAACAATCAGAAACTTGCCACTTCGGGAATCGTAATGGAAAGTGCCAGTTTGAATTACAGACTCCTAAGCAGGAGCGTGTAAGATTAATCACATGGGATTAACATGATGAACTGGACTGGAGAAGGCATTTCAAGTTTCCTGAGTCCTGCTTTGATGTGACAGCATCATTCCATTTGAACTGGAAAACCAAATTGCCACAGACTGCATCAGAAAATTAGGGATTTTGACCTTTTCTGAAATTAAACTGCAGAACTGTGATACATCAGACCTGAAGGAGAATTGCCAGCTGAAAACTTTGGGTGTTACTTCACTAGAAACACTCTTGTTCTATGTAAATCAGCTTTCCATTCTCCCAGTTCAGCTGTCCAAGCTGAGAGCTGAGCAGCACCTGGGGCTCTCCTGCACAGCTGAAGGCCACGGGTGGCACTGGTACCTGTGACAAAGCACTGGTGAGAGACCTCAACTCCCTACAAAAGCAACAGGAAGGCAAATTCATCAGTTCTTACTTTTAACAAGCTGCCCAGCTGTCAGAAGAAACCCTGACAGGGATGTTATTTACAATTATATTTTCTAGGAGAAGGGAACAGCAACATTGGCCGCTGAAACTGAGTCCTCTTCTTAATTTTTACATTGAATATGCTGCACCTCCTTAATCACCTGGGCAGTGTTCAAGCCTGTGGGCCTGAAGACAGACACTAAATTCCACTTGGGGAATCACAAAGTGATGTCCAGTCTGCGTTTCAGAGCGACTGCCACTCTGCTTTTTCCATTTGTAGTCTTCTTCTACAAGTCTGCCTTTCCATGCAAACCAGAGAATTGCTTTTTTGTTTAAAGGCTGGTAAATGGGACAAGAGGAAGTAGAGTATCCTGGATGGAAGGTACTGGAAAAATGAGCCTCGTACATATGCCCAAGAGATGATGGCTGGGACGCAGAGGATCATGAAGTCAGGAGAATCCTGAGGCCTTTTTTTATGCATAAGGTAAAGTTAGAAGAAAAATTCACAACTCTTTCTGGCTTTAGAATCTACGAATAATGTAGGCAGCTCTTTCAGGGCTTGGTTTTCCACTTTCTCACAATTGTCCTCTCCACAGGACAAGACACAGGTCCAGCCTTGTTACACTCACAGCTCCCGGTGTTGGCTTCATCCCATGGGCTTCTTCAGGAAAAGGACTGACTAATTCTTCCCCATTCTAGATTAGCTACCTAAGACAGAACACCCAAGTGACTTGGCCTTGCCTGATGTCTTGAGGCACCAACATTTTGTCTCTATTAAGGTTTCTTTAAGACTTGAACAGGATAAGCCCTAACACGCAGAGCTTAGCAAGCAAAAAATTCCAAGGCAAAAGATGAAATTGTGGTCACATCAAAATACTTATTTTTGAGTTTTCCTACCAGAAGCACATTTCACTGTGCTCACTTTAAACGATTTCTTGTTCAAAACCCACTCCATTTCAAAGAACACTTGGCTCAGCAGGACCTTTTAGCAGCACTCAGAGAGGTCTAATCTGAAGATCAATTTTCACTGCATAATCAGATGGGATTTTAATTGTCCATTTGTCCCCCCTGGGCCTGAGACCACAGCTCACTGGGATGATGGCTTGAGTTTGTTCAGGACAGAAGACACAGTCTGGCAATCAAGCAGGGAACAGGCTGCTGCACACAGCCTGCAAAAGCTGAGGGCTTGGAAATTAAAGTGGAGCTATTTTCTCAGCTGGAGAGAATCCATACAGTTCCAGTGATTCCCAGATTGAGTCTGATTTGCAGGCAAAGAAGATGAAGCCTCTGGTGTTTATCCCTCATATGTACAGCAGCATTTCAAAGGAAAAAAAAGATCTTACTACTGCAAAGTGAATTTTCCTAGAAAAGACCCTCAGTGTTGCATTGAGCAAAGTACACAATTATTTGTCAAGGACTTATTATTGGAGCTCTATGTCAACAGACTAATTTCTCTCAGAGCTGGACAGCTCTTACAAAACCCACACATCAGTTCCATAAATGGAGACAGGAAAGGTCATTTAAGAAGAGTAACGATGACAGGCAGTTTATCCTTTCTATTTATCCTTAAGCTGACTTTATATTTTCATTCAGTTCTGTTTATAGATGTTTTCTGCTTCATAATGGAAAACAGAATTAAGGATTTTTACCTTGATATTTATTGATGGATAAAATGAATCCAAAGCTGAAGTGTTGAAGACAGAGTAAAATGGCTTATTTCTTCTTCTCTTACTTTTATTTATGCTATGCTAAGAATATCTTTATTGCTGGAATAAGATTCTCTCCAGCTACAGATGGGAAAGAAAGAGTTTTCATATCTTGCCAGAGCTTTGGAAGTTTAGTCTTTCCATTTCTAAATTGAGATGAAAATTCAAACCCCCGAAATGCAGTTATAAACCGGTGATCCAAAAACCATTTGGACCATCTGCTTTGGCAACGATCAACTGTAACCCGAACACACAAACCCAGAAACTCTTCTGAACCAAAAGAAACTTTTCAGTGAGTGATTTTTTGTCATAAAATTTTTCTTTCATAAAACCCAAACTCCATTTGAGAGGAAATTTATCTTCCTTAGCAAGACGAAATTACCAAAACGCACAAAAGAGGGAACGCTGACTCCGAAGGTTCTTTGCAGTTCTCACCAAGCCCAGGAGTTTAAAAGGGAAGTCATTAAGCTCTTCTCTTTTTCTTTTGAGAATTTAATGGACAACTGGCATTTATTTTGCTCATTTTCTGCTGGGCTTTGTATTTTACGCTTCACAGAAAGCTTTTACTTCTGTGCTTCCTAGAATGTTTGTTCCTCTTCACTCCCAGGAATTGTAAAAATTATTCCATTTAGGCTTCTTATTTTTATGGAATGTCGTAAAATCCACCTCAGGATTAAGTAACCCAAATTGGGATCAAAGCAGTCATTTCAGGGGGAGCATTAGATGCTGTCATCCTGCGCTCAGACGAACAGCCTGGCAGTTTATTAATGCTCTGTTTTAATTGTTCTCCCCTGCTGTCCCGACATGATCCTCAGACAGCACCTTTTTATCACAAAAATTTCCTTTTCAAAGGACACAGGCATCACAAGGACTCCCTTGGGCAAAGGGCTGCAAAATACTTTTATGCGCAATCAGGAAAAACGAGACGCGATCGAGAAGAATGAGGCGTAATGAGGTGACGGTCACATTCAGGGAGACTGTGGAAGAGACTCCCCGGAGCAGCAGGGAAAGATCCACCACAGGGAAGCAGGGCAGGAATATCCACGTTCTGGAGACTGTATGGGAGTCATGTTTTGGTGGGGAAAGGAGGGAATGGTAAATGGGCAGACGCCTTCCTTACACATCAGCATACAGACCCTCTGCCCACACCGCCATGTAAAGTCCAGAGTCCAGTCCTGGCTGGGATCACACCTTTTCCTCACTGCAGCCCTGCATTCTGCATGAGCATGTCCACAGCCTCTTCCCGACCTTACAACACCCTCTGTGATCCTCTTACTACTGTCATGGTCCTCCTGCCTCTCCTGAAACACCCTGTGTTCAAAAAGCTTTGTTAAACACGTCAAATGTTGCAATGCCAGGATGAACAGACCCTTTCAAAAATGACAGTGGCACACAGAGTGTTCTTGCCTGGAGGGAGTGACGGCTCCTGGACAGCCAACTCCTGCCACCAGTCCACTGCAAATGGCCAAGAGGACATGACAGCCCCAAAATATGGTCACACTGATGTGAAGAATCCACCTGGTAGTTCCCCAGGCTGGGCAGGTTCAAGCTGTCACATGGTGACAGCAAGAACCACGAGATAAGACCTCCTTGCTGAGGAAATGTGATTTCTTTTAATCTGGAAAGTGTTCTAAGACTTAGGATGAATTTTGGAGAACTTCTGCTGGCAGCTTCTGGTCCTATGAGATTCTTATTGGCTATGGAGCATTTCAGAAACAGAAATTTTAGAAAATAAGAGGCATTATGGAGTGCACATGGTATTGGGCACCTTGTTTGACACTACTGACTCTACAACTACAAAATATAAACAGCAGGAACAAAGTAATAACAATGATGGCAAAATTGGAGATAAATTCTGGTCGACTGTAATTAAATTAGCATATTATCTCTGTCCTCCGTGTAGCTGGGGCAGCCTGCTTGCAAACCAGTGAAAATTATGATGAATGTCTTGCAAGAAACTCTCAGGGACATCAACAGGTTATGAACTGCAACCTTGCAGCAGTGGAAGAACTGCTCATGTTCCGAGAGAGAAAAATTTAAAAAATCAAGAGGAAAATAATTTAATCGGCAATCCAGTGGCTGAGAAAAAACATAAGATAGTCAGATAGGAAGGACAAGGGAAAATGGAAAAGGTATATCAATAATAATAATAATAAACCCTTAGTCTTTGAACAGAACAATGCAGAGGTGGAAGCATAAGGGTGGAGAGAATCAGCAGAAAATAAGAAAATATTCAGAGACTAAAAAGAAATCCCTAAACACTGGATTTTTACTGAAGAAGGTGTCATGGTCTTCCAGAACATCAGCCAGTGGTTGCTATACATAAGTACTGCTACATCCCATAACCTGAAGCTGAGCTGGAGCTGGACAAACTCTTTGTAAAGAAGGTCATTTGTAGAAATAAGGTGTAAAGGGGAAGAATGACACGGTTTGTGAAGTCCTCTGAAAGTGTCAGCCTGGGGACAAGGGCGATCCTGTGGTCAGTGCAGTCAGTTTTCTGAAAGGAATTCAAATTTGTTTTCCCTAATCGTTCCCATTGGACTTGCTAGAGGTTTGTTTGGAGGGAAGAGCACTATGTATAAAAAGACAAAAGAAAAAGAGTAGGAAAATATATATATATACACATACATATGTATATATATTCTGTTTTCTACCAGTATATCTGTGTTGTTTTACATAGATCTTAATGATCTATAAAAGGGAATGAAGAACAGGCTGACAGATCTTTAGTGCCGTCAAACTACTCAGAACAGCTCCAAATAAAGCCTGATTGCAAAGATCTGTACAGGGACTGACAGCACGGAGTGATCAGGCAATAAAATGGCACATAAATCACTTGATACTAAGGCAACACCGTGGCGGGAGAAAACAATATTAACTTCACAATGGAAGGCCGTGAGCTCTGGGCATTTTCATTCACCAAACAAATGTTGGAACTACATTAGCTGGCTCCCTGAAAAACCTCCTCTCAGCTCCCAGTGAAAGAAAGGAAACCAACAAAAAAATCATTTGGAATTACTGAGAAAGAAAGGAAATAAACCAGAGAACGGGACGCTGCTGTAAAAATCCATTTGTTACTGGGGCAAGCTTTGATCTTGCCACCACAAAAATGCTTCGTGGTGAACGATTAGCACATCATAAAGACCACTTGGGTGCTCGTGCCAGCCCTCTCCCGAACAAAATTCCACACTGCAATAAGGACAAGCCCATCTTCCTGAGGACTCTTAACTCCTCTAAAGCACTTGTCACCCAGGAATCTCAACGCAAAGGAAGATAAGTATCATTAAGTTTGCTTTAGAGCTGGGGAAACCGAGTTTTGAGCAGCAACCCGACTTGTTCAAAAGGAAACAGCTGATGCAGGCACAGGGAGAAGTGTACTCCAGAGCTTCCCATCAGCTCATACACCCGCTTATTCCAGCAGCTAATTGATTGCGGGGAATTATTTTCAACCAGGCACCAAAAAAAAAAAAAAAAAAAAAAAAAAAAGCAGAAGTTTGAAAACTGTTCAGTTCTCTAGCACAAGAAAAAAAAAATCTGTTAAAGCAGAATGTAAGGTTTGGGGGAAAAAAGAGAAATATTAGATCTGCCTGTTGGAACAACAGAAAATTGACACAATTTTAGCCCTGAGAAATATTGCAGAGCAGTTCAGAGCTGGGGTCAGTTCACAACAGAAGTCACTGTGAATGAAAGCAGCTCAATTCACTGCCCCTGGTGTGTCTTTTCTGAGGTTTGCCCTCCGATCTCCTCTGATTCTACTGTATTTTTGTGTTCACCAGTTTCTTTGGCAGCATTTACATTTAAAACTGAACACAAAAAAATGCGTTTTCCTTAATCAAATCAGGATGAAATTCACTTCCCTGGCACATATTTCCAAACTTCTGCCCTTTCTGTACCTTCAGAGAGGAGTGTGTGATTAAAACTCGGTTATGTGACTCTGAGGAAAGAGACCAGAATCAAAAAAAAAAAAA
This sequence comes from Pseudotriccus pelzelni, assembly GCA_035584735.1. Lineage (NCBI taxonomy): Eukaryota > Metazoa > Chordata > Aves > Passeriformes > Tyrannidae > Pseudotriccus > Pseudotriccus pelzelni. The sequence continues at coordinate 2,765,138 of JAWMRA010000078.1, read as the reverse complement.
ATCACTAATTTGAAGAGAAAATACCTAACAGAGGTATTTAGGTATAAGAAATGCTATCAGAAATTAAATTTCAAATTAACCAGCGTACTGAATGATTAGATCTCTCAGGGGATACGTTCAAGCCAAAATCCATTCAGCAACGAAACAGAGAAGGATGATCACCTACATTTTCTCCCTCACATTTTTTGTCGATAAAAATACAGGTTACTTGCCCTATATATAGGATCAGCACTTATACTCACTTTCCTTTGCTTCTGAAATAGTGTCTGAAATTGTTTCCCTGTTTCAATCTTCAGGTTTCTTCTGTAGATAAGTAGGGAATCTATCAAACAAATTCTCGTGACTGCACTGTTCAAAGTTTTTGTACCTGAGATATAACACTACAATAAGGTTTAAAGATGGACCTGAAGATTGCTGCCATGATCAAAGGGCTTTGCTTAGGCCAGTCTTTCTTCCCCGTGAGGCTCAGAATTCCTGCACGGCCTGTTCCTCGTGTTACCTTGTCCTGTGGTGTAACTGCTCAGTGCATAGAGGCAAAGAAATGAGAAATCTAAAGCCAGTGGAAATAATTTTTGGCAGAAAAAAATCCTCAAAAAAAATCTTTTAATGAGACTCTGTGCCTTTACAAACAGGTTTTATCCCTCTGGGACTAAGAATATTTAACAAGAGCACTCAAATCATATTCCCACTGGCTGGTATAATGATGCTCCTGGAATACATATGATGTGTCCAAGAGGTAACCACAACTCATCTCAGCTGGATATTGGGCTCTTGGCCCTTCACTCCAGTGGGTAAAGCCTATTTTAACTGTCCCAGCCTGAATGCTCACATGTGGACAAGAACTGTAATTTCATGGAGTTTTTGGGCTTTTAGTGTGCGCACCCTTTCGGAAATAACATTAATTTCTTCTGGTAACATTCATGTCTTTTTATCTTTCCAGCAGCACCCTTGGATAGTTCTCTCACAGAATTGTCATAGAATCACAGGATGGTTTGGGCTGGAAGGGATCTTTGAAATCATCTTGTTCCAACCCCCCTGCCATGGGCAGGGACACCTTCCACTATCCCAGGTTGCTCCAAGCCCCGTCCAACCTGGCCTTG
>JAWMRA010000078.1:2602740-2749822 GCA_035584735.1 Pseudotriccus pelzelni | reverse complement strand
CCGTCCCTTCCCTCCCTTCTCCGCCTTCCCTCGGGCCCGGCCTCCCCCTCCTCCTCCCGCTGCCGGCCCGCGCCGCCTAAAGGGAACCCCCCGCTCCGCCCGGCCGCGGCGCTCCGCTCCCCCCCCGCCATCGATCACCGGCCCCATCGGAAATTGATCCTCTTTGTTCAATTCATCGATCAGCCCAAGATGGCGCCGGAGCCGCCGCTGCCGGGGCCGCCGCCGCTTCGCCCGCTCCGTCCCGGGCTGCTCTCCCCCGCTCCGCGCTCCCCCCCGGCCGCCGGCGCCGTGCGGGGCTCCGGGCGCGCCGGGACTCCCGGCGGCCGCCGCGCATCCCCCCCGCCCGCCTCCTCCCCTCCGTTCCCCGCCGCCTTAGCCCCGCTTCCCGCCGCCGCGTCCCCTTCCCCGGCCGCTTTTCCCCTCGCCGGGAAGCCGGGGGAAAGTTTACCGAGTGCTGGGACTTTTGTGTGTGTGTGTGTGTGTGTTGTGGGGGCGCCGGGCGGGCTGGCGGTGCAGGCGCGGAGCGGCGGGGGCTGGGGGCGCTGTGGTGCCGGCCGGGCGCTCCCCGCGGGGTCCGGCCCCCGCTCCGCTCCGCTCCGCTCCGCTCCGCCGGGCGCGGGGGGCTCCGGCCGCCGCCCTGCGACCGCCGCGGGCACCGCGCCGGGGACCCCCGCGGGGCAGGAGGGAGCGCCGGGGAGCGGGCATGGTGGGTGGGTGGGTGGGTGGTTGGTTGGGGGGACTTGCGGGAGGGCAGCGGCGGCAGCGCCGGGTGCGGGGAGGGGCGTCCCGGCCGGCGGGGCATCGCAGCGCATCTCCCCGCGGCGGCGGCGGCGGCGGCAGGGCACGTTACATAATTCACCGGCTCTCCAGCCTCTCCTGCTGTCCAGGAGCTGACGGATGAGCGGAATATTGATGCTTTCTGCTGGTGCTGCCTCGGAACAGCCCAGAAGTGCCGTTTTCCTCCGGGGGAAAGTCCTGGCGGAGCGGCCTCCCCCCGGCCCCGGGGGTGCGTGCCCTGGGGCGATGGGGGAGTCACGGTGTCACAGAGTTGCGGGGGTGCAGATAAGGCCGGGGCGGGTTATGGGGGAGTGGTGGTGGTGGTGGGGGGGGAAGGTTGTCAAACGCTGAATTGGTGCCGCTCCCGCCGTGAATGGGATTGCAACACGCGTGTCTCCCAGTTGATTGGCGCAGGAAGGCGCTGCCCTGCCTCTCCGAGCCCGCCGCTGCCTCCCGTTTAAATAAATTGGCTCGAAAGCCGGCGGCTGCCCACCGCGGCCCCCGTGGAGGCGGTGGCGGAGCCGGCCGGAGGGGATGGTGCGCTGATGCTGGGCAGAGCCGCATCCCCGCTGCAGGTGAGGGGATGCCCGCGGGGGGCTGCGAGCGGGACGCGGGTCCTGCCGCCCTCCCCTTCCCCCCCGCCGGGCTTGCGGGAGCGCTGCTAAAAATCCCACCCCGGCGGCCCCCGGAACGGGAGGTGCCGCGTGGGATCTGTGGCAGGAGGCTGGTCCCTTCTGACTCTCAGGTGCATCAGGAGGTGGGGTAAAGTAGCGTTTTGGTTTAGGCTTCTCAGTCGTCTTCTACTCCCCCGTTTCCGTGTTTTATTGTTTCTTTTAAAGGTTTGGGATTAAGGTAGACTTGGCTGAACTTTGCTAACTTGAAAGGGTTCTTAATAGTGACCCAGAATACCTACAGGAATACAGAAAATGAGATCCAGATGTAGAATTGTATAAAATAAAATGGATTAAATTAAGATGTAGTTAAACAAGGTCTGACATCTCTAATTGTGGACTTTTGCTTTTGCCTCTGTGTATGAGTGGTTGTACTTGCTTAGCATAGGAAAATAAATGCTCCAAACATCACTGCCGTGGTTTTGCACTTAAGGGTGAACAAGTCTAAATATTGCCTATAAAAATAAAGCCGTCAGAAACGCTTATTGATTAAAACATATTATGCTAAAATATTTATCACATAAGTTAAATTCTGAAATGTAATGAATGCAGCCAAATGGCATTTTGATAGATTGTTCTCTTCTGTTTTTGGTAAAAAATAGCTCACTTTTATCATAATTTAATTTCTGTGCATACTGTAAAACCTGTTGTGGAGTATCACCGTACAAACCTTAATCTCGTTTTTGCAGACTAAATGTGACAGTCTGACTCGAACAGCTTGTAGCTTCTCCTTTGAAGCGTTCTGGTAACGCCAGCTTAGAGTTGTTTGAACAATATTCATTACCTGCTTTTGAGGACCGGTGATTATTTATACCCGTTGCGGATTGAGGCTGTTCACCTGTTGGCAGGTTCACCAGGCAATCTGTGCAGCACAGAGTTTATTAACTTTGCACACAGTCTGTCTGCAGAGTGCTGGACTGACCAGGGGGGTTGAGAAGTACCTTCATCCATATGGAGAATAGTTAATTTGTTTCAAATTAGCTTTTTGGTTTTGTTTTGGGTTTTTTGGTTGGGGTTTTTTTTTTTCCTTACCCACCCATCTGCATGAAGAGGTAGTGTAATATTTACTCCCACTTGCAGATGAAGCAGTATGCTATAAAAACTATCGTTACTGGGTATGAAGTTCAGTCCCACAGAACTGTCCATGCCCCCCCTCCCTCCTTGTCCTTCACTTGTACCAGCGGATTTTGAGCGTGGAATTACAGAAAATAAAAATACTTAACGTCTGTGTTTTCACTACTCTATCCCAGGACAAAAGCCTGAAGGATTTATGCTTAAGACAGTTCCACCTGAGCCCTGTAAGCGCCAGCTCGTGGAGCTCAGGGTCTGATGGCTTTGAAGCTCATTTTCGTGCCTGAGAAAGTTGTGAGGAGCTGGGACTGGGCAGTCCCGGAGCGCTGGCACCCGGCAGCTCCCAACTTCCTCTTCCACCTTCTGTTAAAAGGAGACGTTTAACTGTTGATGAGCTTCGACCTGCCTTGTAATATTAAGCAGCGGGTTTCTCAAGATTGTATCAATATTAATTAAAAACAGAGCCAGGAACACTTGAGGGTCTGACTTTTTAAATTATTTATTTCCTTTCACTAAATAACCTCTTGTTTATAGGGAGAGAGATTTCAGGTGTTGGAGACAGGATTAAATAATTCAGAACTTGGACTAAAGAACAAAAAGGGCTGTTCACAAATGGAATATGAGATGCAAAAATGGCAGCTTCCTGCAGGTATCAAACGGGGCTCTTCACTTGAGACCGTACCTGCAAGGCATGGAGCTGAACATTAACCCCTTTCTCTGGCAAAGTTTGCCTGTGTTTCCTAAAGAAGTTGTGGGATTGGCAGGGCATTTCTGCCTCGGTTTGCCCCGTGGGTGAAGATGGCCCCACGTCTGATAACTGATGGGGAGGGAATTGCGGAGCACAGAGAAAACAGATCCTCACGAACAGGGAATATTGTGGCAATAAATGCAAATGAAACCGCTGGAGAAATGCTGCTGCCCTCGAGTTAAAGCTGCGTCTCCCGTTTGGAAGCAGCTGTGTGATGGGGATCAGTTCAGCAGCGGGAAGGTAACCTGCTGTTCTGTGGTCCTGGTTTGTTTGTAGTTTTTGGTGTCCCCGTCACCAGAAAAAAAACGTTTTGCTGGGGAACAGGAAAAGGAGCGTCGTGTTCCCGTGGGCACAGCGTGCAGCTCTCCTTGACAGCTTCCTTAATATTTCTGGATGTGTGTGGATAGATCAGTGTCGGAGGAGGCAGTTGTGTGACCAGCAGCAGCATTGCATGAGTAAGCCCGGCTCGAGTCTCAGATCTGAGCTGGATCTGCAGGATGACTGGGAGAAGTTAATACCCTTTGAAAACGTACCAAACTATCTGTAGTTATTTTGACAATAAACACAAGTCTCAAAATGTCATTGTAGCTTTTTAGGACAGGCACACACACCGCTAAAAAGTACAGTTTCTTATTGCTTTTGACCAGAACGGCAGAACTTGTTACCATCAAGCTGGGGAGTGAAAATCTAAAGGCAAATCTTGCTCATGTTGTTTGTTTTTTAAAATCTCATCCTGGTATTGCATCATATATGATTAAAGTAAGGATTGAGTATTAGTTCTGTGGCAGGCTGTGACTAATTGTTTAGGGTAAACCATTGATCTTATAAAATCTGTAACAAAATCTTGAAAAACTAGGTAGTAATGAGTAGCTTTTAAATCCTGAAGTGCTTCTCTTACTGAAGTAGAAACAGGTGGAGTTGTTGGCATCTTTTAGTTGGGTCTGATGGTACCGGAGCACAAGCTGATTTGCAGTGAGTGAAGGAGCTCACAGGCTTCAGCAGAAGTGGAATGGGTGGTCAGGTCTTAGTGTTAAATTTTGTTTATCTGTGCAGGTCACTGTAGAACCTATTTCTGTCCTAAAAGTAGTCAGTGCTTTTCTGTTTATAATGGTAGTTGAATGTGCATCCAGAGAAGACACTTCAGCTACTGTGAACACATTTCTTGCTTCCCCCAGCTGATCAGAGGTGTGTGGGGAAAGCAGCTTGGTGGTTCTGCAGGAATTTGCAATACAGGGATGTAAAAGCCAGGGCACTGCTGCCAATACACTCCCAGAGCAGTCCCTGCTTCCCTACAGCAGGAAAGCTTTGGCATTTTGTGGTGGTCAGGGTGATGCCCCTAGTGACGTACTGGAAGAAAGGCCCTTGATGCACTTCTCGCTCAAGCATTTGGCTTTCATAGCATTCCTTGAATCCTGTTCCTTGAGTCCTGTTCCTTGGAAGGAAATTTCTGACGGCTTTTCTATCGCTTGTTCCTGTTCCTCCAGTGAAATAATGCCCATCTGAAACGTGGCAGAATCAGTGCAAGTTTCAGTTGCACTGCTGTGGTGCCAAGTTTGTGGTTAATTGGGTGATGTATTGAGAAATGCAGTAGGGAGGATTTGGAACATGGTAAATGTTGGGAGTTTCTTTGGAAAAAAAAATAAAAATTGCACTGCTTGGCTGTGTGTAACAATACCAAATAAGTAATGGGCGAAACATTTGCTAGAGGAGAAATGACATGCAGGCTGAAATTCCAGTGAACAGTTATTCTGTATTTGCAGGCTGATTTGTAATGCAAAAAGTAGATGTAGAAAAATGCACAGTTCAAAGTTTTGGTTCGATCGCGCTGAGGCCAAGAATAAAGACAGTTTATTTTTTGGGTAGAGAACAGATACCTGGATGCTTAGTGTTTCATAAAACACCAAGGAGGTGCTTATTGGCTTGTGGTGCCTTTTATGTAAGCAGGGTACAAAGTTCCCATCTTGTATATCCAGGTTTTTCTTGCGCGTGTTCTTTGTGCTTGATTGTTTGCCGTATGCTTTGTGGGCAAGGCCTTGCAAATACGAGGTTCTGTGGATTGAGAGTGCAGTGACAGTGTTCCAGCCTTGCACAGAGGAGTGGGGAGGAAGATGAGAAGGCGAAAGCTGCAGTGGGATAGTTTGTAGAAGACAGGGAGTTTTAGGATGAAGAAACTTGTGCGGGAGTGCTCACACGTGGGGTTGTAGGTGTGGGGTTGAATGTACCGGGAGAGATGGGAGAAACAGACCTCACAGTCAACAATAATATCTTTAAATTAGTAAATATAAGATAAATCTTACTCATTTTGTGACACATGCATTCTCAGCTTTTTTTGGTTGTTGTCGTCTCTGGTTTCACGAGGCAAATCATTAATTTCTGCTTTTATTGGTAGCAATGCTGAAGAGAATATGGGATTTATTGCATTGGTTGGATTGTGAAGAACGTGGAAGTGCAGACAGATTGCTGATTGTTAACAGCATTAAGTTTTATAAAAGATTAAACACAGTTGGGTGTAGGTTGTTGGGTGTGACAGTGGGTCTTCCCTGCTGTCCAACAGTACTGGAATTTCTAGGAGGGCAGGAGGCAGTAGAGAATTTGTACTAAATCCACCGCTGTTCCCCGGTCGTGCTTCTGTTTTGACTCTGGCAAGACACAGCAGTTCTTACTTGGTCACTTCTGCGACATAGCAGAGTGGAACATTTAGGCTGAATAAATGTAATTTTGGGTGTAAAGGTGGTGGAGCTGGGAGCTGCCTGATGGCTCCCTGTGGGTGTTACAGCAGGCCCTGGATTGAAGCTGGAGCCTGTCACACTGAAACTGCCTGAGAGCTTTTGCCTCCTTGCCTTGCAGTAATTCGATGCCTTCATAGGCAGTTGGGGTAATAAGGAAGTTTCTTGTGGGGGCTGGAGTTGTGCTGCCTTTCCTGGGGTGCGGGGAGGGGAGCTGGGGTGGTGCTTGTCCTCCTCCCAGCTGGATTCATGGGCTGCTCTGGGAAGGCAGAGGTGAAGATTACCTGGTCTCTGAAAGGCTCAAAAGCGATGCACAGAAGTATTTTAAGCTGCTGTATTTAGATGCTTTAAATTCCCCCATATCTTCGTGTTTCTGGCTCTGAAGTTTTCAAGGCAGGGCAGGATGTGGGCCATGGCTCCCTCGGAGGCTTTTCCGAGGAGTTCTTCCATCAGAGCTGAGCAGATCCTATGGCTGTGTGGAAATGTACCTCAGTGAATAAGGAAGCTTGGACATGGATAGCAACATCTGGTTTGTGTGAATCCTATGAACATTTAGGCTAAATTTTCTGAATTTCGGCTAAATTGATAAATGGCCGGACAGATTCCTCATTGGAGCTAGACCATTCCTCTTCTGGAACCCAGTGCTCTTGTGTTTGGCTGGTGGCCAGGTGAGCCCAGGTGTGCACTGCACAGGAGTCTGCAGGGGAGACCAGCCTGTGGTCTAATTCCTGCAAACATTTTCTTGTATCCCTTGGGCTCTGGAGGTGGGATGCTCCTGTGCTGCTGTGTTATCCTGTCACCGTGGGATTGCTTTTCTGGGGTTGGGGGAGGGTGTGTGCAGGAACCTGGATCGGTTCTGGGGCTTGCCCTTGCTGAGGAATGTTGGCTTCTTGTCTGTGGCTCATGTGTGACAAGCTGAGGGCAGTAACGTTGGAGGGAAGTAAAAATAAATCCAAGTGGAGTGGGGGAAGTGACGCTGTTTGAAGGAGTGGATGGGACAGAGGGAAGTGGTGAAGAAAGGAAGGAGTTAAGGAGTGAGCTTAAGCCCAGGACTTGGAAATGAAACTCATCTTGGAGAGCAGTTGGGAGAAGAGGAGAGCTTATTTTAGCATTGATATAAATATTGGGCAGTGCAGCTGGACAGGATGGTGGGTGTCCCAACAAATGCCTGGCTGTGGTGTTGCCACCCAATCAGCTCACCTGCACTCACCACATGAAGGAATCACCTGGGCTTTGCCACCAGGCTGTCCTTGTGGAAACATCCCGGGAAAATCTGTACATGAGACACTGGGGCGATGCTGTGACTTCAGAGTACACTGACAGATTTTTAATGTTGCCCTGTGACAAACAGGGTTTGTGTTCCTGGCAGCTTTTTAACCACCTGGATGGTGTTTCCAGGTATGTAATGAATAGTAGGAGCATTCTCATGGTTCTCACTGAAAAAATAAAAGGAGGTGGGCAAAAAGGGGGAATTTAATAGCTTTTGACGTTTTGTTTCTCAATGAAGACTCAGACTAGATATATCTTAGGTGCCAAAAGGTTGTATGTTTTGCTTGTTCCTGTAGAAACAAAACTACAAAGCCAGAAAGGGGAGTGAGTGCTGCAGATGATGAAATACAGTGGAAGTTTGATGGGTTAAGTCTCACTCCTTCTGCTGTCTTTGGTACTTTTGCTAGGTATTTGAGGTTTCATGGTGTTGCTGATCTAGCATTTTAAGGAAAACACGAGATTTCTCTTACCCAGAGGCCAGCTGAAGCGGGGATACATCAGCCCTCCCAAAATCTCTGCTCTGTGAATGCTCCCTTTGGGCAGTGGTGCTCAGTGGGGCTGGTACTGACACCCAGAGCCTTTAGTTGGTTTGGATTTGGTGTGAGCGCAGACAGGAGGTAGCAGTGGCTCTGAAATGAGCTGGGAGTCACAGTCTCACTGTCAGCAGGTGGTGCATCCCCATTCCCAGTGTTGCCGTGGGCTGCTCCGGCCCCTGAGCGTGTCCTGGGCTGGTTTGTTCTCCGTGTGGGAAACACTGATAATGCTCCCAAACCCTCTCTGAGATACCAGATTGTGAGTTAGCAGTTACTGTTCTTTTGCTACTACTCAGTTCTGCTCTGTGGATAAATAAGACTCAGCGGTTACATTCTCTGCACTTTTTTTAGCAGTATTTTAAATGGACTAAACAGGGGATGTGCTACTGTTGATTTGTAGGTACTTGTCAGGCTGTTGCTGGAAATAATATCTATAGAAGAGAATGTGAAAAAAGAACCGAGTAGTTGAGTGTCCTAAAAGAATATTATGGATGATTGATAGCAAATCACTGGAAGAAAATGTTTCTTGCAGATGGTTATAAAGTTATAATCTAGAGTTACTTATACACAGACACACTCTTACTTCAAAACCTTGTTGTTTGGTGTACTGTTTGAGGGCAAGATAGGCAATTTATCAAGTTTCCCTTCAGATTTCTCTGTACATTAAAGGCTGCTTAAAATTTACATTATAGGCAGCCAGTGATATGAATGTTGAATTTAATATTCATCAGGTTGTGGTTGCATCATTTCAGACTGCAGCCAAAGATCTGAAACAGCTCCCTGTTTCAGCAGGCCAGGCCAGCCACTGCCAGCTCAGGGGAAGGAGGATCTTCAGCCATAAGCTGTGGACAACAACTGATGGCCAAAGAGAGGGAGATGCTCAGAGCAGGTTTTCTGTGAGGTGTTAGCCTTGTACCTGAAGGCTGAAATTCATCATTCACCAAACACATATGATGGGGTAGCTCGAACCTTTTTTTTTTTTTTAACATCAAGTTTTATCTTTTATCCAGGCTGTCCAGTGTGTGAGTATTGATAGCCTGCTCAGGCTGTCAGCAGGGTCAGAGGTGGTGCGTTAGATGTCTGTTTGTGCCATCAGGAGCATCGATCCCCTGCTCAGTGCCGGTGTGCTCGTGTCCTGCACAGCCATGAGGCTGCAGCTCCGGGTGCCCGGCCCCGGGAACCTGGCAGGGGTGAACCAGCTTTAGCCCAGCTTAGCACAGCACACAGCCCTGACCCAGTGAGCTCTGCTGCATGGGCTTCATTTGTAACTCGTGTCGAGTCCCAGTCTGCTGGCTCAGCCTGGCTGGAAGGAGCTGCCTTTTCCAGCCCAGCCCATGGTTAAGTTGTGAGCGGAGACGAATCCCTCCCTCCTGGTCCAGTGGCGTCTCATCCTTCCCTTTATCTCACGTTTCTAGTCAACTTTGTTCTTCTTCTTGTTACTTCACTGATGTGACACACAAATGTTGTCACAGTAGCTCAATAAAATTTATACTTGCGTCTTGTCTGTAATTATTTTTCATTTCATTTTTATTGAGTGTTTACACGTTTTATTACATGTTTGCATCAAAGTAAATTTGTATCGTGTTGTCACTTGGATGTTTGCTTCATTTTCAGCCATAAATAAAATGTACCCTTTGTCTTGGATCTGAAACTCGAGAGTGTTAATTTTGTCAGTGAGCTACATATCTCTTTTTCTGTTGCAACTTTTGTGTGTGCTGGTTAATACTGACAGTACTCAACTTTGGTTTGGTATGTCTGGTATGAGCAGAGCTGCTTTTCTAATACTAATTGTGGAGATGGGATAATATTAAACATTTAAAAACAAGGAGCCAGTAGTCTTGCAATTGATTTTCTGTGGAGAGACCTCTGTGCAGAGTTGCTTACACAATTGCAACCTTACTTTCTGTTACGTGAGTATGAGAAGTGTTTCATATGTTTAAAAAATAAAGATTTATGAATGCACTGGTTTCTCCTCCCTTCCCTTCTTCCACCTCTGTCCTCTCAGGAGCTCTAATTTTCTTTTGCTTATAGTCTTCTGTGCATTTTCTTTGGCACAGAGTCTTGCTATCGAAATTCTTGGGATGTTGGAAAAGGGCAGCTTGATAATACAGCTCTTCTGCTCTGCACAACACCCTGCCTGTTTTTTCAAGCAAACATACTTTATACTCCTAATTACTGCTTGAACTCAGAATATCTTTTTTTTTTTTTTTCATTCCTTATAAAAGTGAGTCAAGGCTTGCGGGTTTGTAGGGGTGAGCTAAGGATGCTGTGCTCATGCTTCCCAGGATGCAAGAAGCATTAGGTGTGTGGTGAAGCAGAGAGTGAGGAGGGGAGAACTCTTTTAATTCTGTAAGAATTTATGTTGTGTGCTTCCCTGATGAAGGGAACTTCTCTGCAGTGAGCCTTGATGCTCTGAGACTGTGGGGTGCTTTCTGGTCCTTAACCCCTGCAGGACTGGGGAATGATTCCCTGGTTTAGATCAGCATTTGAATAAAATTAAACTGTCTTACTAAGCCCTGCTCTCAGTTTTATGTCCAAAACACTGTTTGGTGTTTCCATGCTTGTGAGGAGGAGCTGATTTCAGGCTTTTTTTTTTGTTTTTCACTGTGCAGACAGAGCTCTGGTCAGTCCCACGGTTGGAAAGTTGTATTGTGAAGCTGAGTTCTCCTGTACAACTTGGGATAGACGTTTTTCTCTCTGTGAGGCCTTTCCTGTGCTCCAGGCCATCAGCTTGTGAGACTGGAACTATGTGGGATTTTTTTCTTGGAGTGATGTGTTAAATACAGCACAAATTATTAAACCAGCACACGCACTGTGCTGTGATCAGCTTGGTTTAGATCATAAATTACAATTTGCATCTGAGATGTCCTGGCATATCCTGAGAATAGTTAGTTCTTTAATATGCCAAGCTAAGTAAAACTTGATTAGTGTCACTATCTGGGATTTTCTGTCCTGTAAATAGAACTTGAAGGCTAAAATTGGAACTGTGAAAACCTACTTTAACTGGGATTAGAAGAAGAATTAACGAGTTCAGATTGATTTCAGGATCTTAGAAAGTGGTCACGGTGCCCCGGAGCTGTTGTACGTGCCATCTTCTTAAAAATTAACTTACTGAAAGGGCTAAAAAGTTACTTAGGGACTGTAGCAGGCTCTTCTTGGCCATCCAGCACAGTTTCCCAGTGTTGGAAAAGGTGCTTTTGGTGCTTGGCTGCTCCTTGTGTGCCAAAGGTTGTTGTGTCTCCAGGCTCGAGGGTTCGCACTCCCAATACCCGGAGGATCCTCGCTGGGGAAAGGGGATGGCAGGCAGGAATTCGGTATTAGAGGCTTTCTCCTGGAGCGCACAAGCAGATGTGGAAGCTCCTTATATCAGGAAACGATGGCTCTGTGTATTAGTTTTTCATTTTCTAGGTTTTGTGGAGGTGGCTGAGGTGGAAGCTGGTGAGCCAGCAGGAATGGCTGGTGTGGGAAAGCACCACGATTGCTCTTGTCCTGCTGCTGGGGATGTCGTGGCAAACTGCAGTCACACTTCAGAGTGCTCTACGCCCTATTTATTTGCTGTAATCACTTTACCGACCGGTTGTGAAGTTAATTTCAGTGCTAAGAAATACTCATTCTATATCTAGTTGTGTTGTGCTTTTTTTTTTTAAAGTTGTTGGTTGGCAGCAGCCTCTTTGTACGGTGTCTTGATTGTCAGCTCTTCATTATAAATTTACTTTCTAAATGCTGACTTAAGGCCTGACACTTTGTTTGTTTAACTGTCAGTTACACTACTTGGGAGACCTAATAAAAGCCTCTCAGATCTTCCTATTGAATTAGGCCACCCTTTACCACCCCGGTGACTGAAGTAAAGCAACTGGAATAGTCTTTTTCCATATCTCTCCCACTTTTGCTGGAACCCTGGTTAGAGTGTCTTCTGATACTGTCCTCGCTGTGACAGTCGTTCTCTGGTAAAAGGTCGCTGCAGTGTTTTAATTGGATTTTTCAGCTGCGAGGAATATAAAAATATAAGTTTATTAATAGAGTGGCTTTGATGTCGAAGGATTCCAAAACATTTGCTGCATCGCACGGACAGGAACGGTTTAGTTCTCCTGCCCGTTCGGGGATAATCAATGTTGTCGTGGAGCAGGGAAGCTGGGTGTTCTGCCTTGGAGGTCATGGGGAGGCAGGGGGAAATCTGGGAAGGCGGAATGTTCTTCCCCAGCTGGAATTTCCCCGGGACACAGAAGCGAACGGCGACGCTGTCGAAGGTGCCTAAGGATCTTTCATAAGTTGTTTTGGTTTTGTTTTTCATCTGAAATCTTTGAAAAAGGTCACGGGCAGTAGACAATTAGAGAAACACTTAACTGACCTTGTTAGTGTATTTTTGTGGAGTTATTGTGCTGTACAGCTAACGCAGATGGTTATTGCTGGTTTCCATCTGTTCGTTAAGGAAAAGTTAAGACAGAAAATGGCAGTTTTGACTGGGTTTTTTACCAGAACCTTTAGGTTTTATTCCTTCTTTGACCATGTCAGGTTAATGTGTTGGGTGCTGTGTGCTGTGGTTTCAAGGAAAAGAGATCAAAGTGGGATCATGTCTGTGCAATGTGGGTCACAACAGCAGTTTCCTGTGTTTTGGGCACCTTTTCTTTGAACAGTCCTCAGGTATGTGCTGTGATGTCACCCTGGGCAGGGGGCCAGGCCAAGGGAAAGACTCTGACCAAGACTCACTTTATGGAAACCATTTAAGCATTTGTGGCCAGAAAGACCCTCAGCTCATATTGCTGCTTGTTCTCAGTTTAACCTCAGTGCTCTGTGTGACTTCACAGGGCCCCAGTGGAGTTTTCTTTGGTTTTGCTAAAATCTGCTCCCTTCAAGGTTAAAAACTTTGAAGTCTTTCAAGGCTTGCAGGTGTGGGAGCTTCCTCCTGGCACTGACGTAGGTGAGCTGACAGCAGTCCTAGTGCTCGTGGCGATCCTCCGTGTCTCAGTTCCTGGAGAAAGGTGGGAGAGGGAGCCCCAGAGAGGCACGAGCGTTATCTGGGTTTTCACCCACTGAAGAACAAAGCAAAATTAAAAACTTCGTCTTCAAAGTCCCATCATCCTGCTCATGGCACTCAGAGTTTTCCTTCACCTCACTACTTTCTTTGAACTGGGGGATGATTTGTTCTCACAGGGCTGCTTTCAGAAATTTCGGGTGGGATGGAAAAACGAGCCTGTCTGGAGGGAGAGCTGTTTGCAGGGGTCCTGAGCAGGGAGCACAACACTCATTTCTCTGACTCCTTTGCCAGTTGCTCAACCAGATGTCCCCGGTAGTTTGTGCTCTAAGATGTTAAGTAATTAGATCATTCAGATTCTAGTTAAACATAATTAAAGCCCTGTGCAAACTGAGTGAAGCTGACAGGTTTTATAGGTTGGTCATAGCAAAAATATCAGATGATATAGCTCAGCATTAATACAAAAAGATTTAAACCTCCCTGCCCTCAAATAAAGAGGTGTTTAGTCTTCAGATTTAATCCTTAGTTAGAACTACAATTTATGGAACTTTACTAAAAATGCTTTCAGGGTCTTGGAAGCCTCTCTCAAAAGTGCTCCCACGTCGTGTTTGCTGGTTAAAATTTCTCCTGTGCTCCTGAGTTTGAAATGGAGAACTTATTTAGCCGTTCTGTCAAGTTTAACAGAAAGATAACAGAATTTGGCAATTTTTCCCCTGTAATTTAAGTTAGTGGCTAAGACAGTTGCAGTGCTGCTCCTGGACTGGAGAAAGGTTTGAACAAGTAGCACCATCTCTGCTTTGCGCTCTGGTTTCCTTTCCCAGCGTGTGGCTGACTTGGATTTTGGGATTGTCAGGCTGTCACACAGCCTGTCTAAGTTGGTGCCTTGGCTCCCACCAGCGACCCCACTGCAGTTGGGTTCGGAACCATCCCATTTCCTTGGTTATTGTTAAACAGCAGAACTGCAGAGTCGCTGCGTGATGCGACCGTGTCTGTAGGGATTGCCAAGAGAAAAAGCAAATGCAGGATTGTGAGCACAGAGCTGAAACACGAGTTACACGTCCCAGCCTTTGATTATTGTTGCTTTATTACAACACTTTGAAGCTAATCTTGATTATTTCTCTGCCTGGTTTTACAGATATGACACGTTATTTTGTTGTTTGTTTGCTGGCAGGCGAAACATATTTTCTGAAGGAAAGTGTTAACAGATCCGCTGATAAAATGTCTGTCTTCTTAAAACTGTCTGAAGACAAATTGAGTATTTGTCTACATGTGCTGTTCACACTGTTGTACCAAACAAATTAACAAGATGATTCTTGTCTTTTTTAGGACGTAAACTTTCTTTTGCAATGTTGTAGGGGCCCAGAATTGTGAGCTGGACCCAGGGCGATCCTTGTTCTGCCGAGTGCTCTGAAAGCTGATTGTTGCTTTACTGGAGTTAATAACCAAAAATTAGGTACAGACCACTGACAGGAGAGTTAGGTTGGAAAATCGAGATTTTAGTAGTAAAGAGGGTTTTGCAGTTAGAAGTACTTAAAACAGAAAAATCAGAGGGAAGAAAGCTGCAGTTATTTCTTGGCAGTCCTAAATGAAGAAGTTGCCTTGCCCGGTACTGAAAACAGCTCCTTTGCATGCGCTGCAGAGTTATTTGATGCAATAACTTCCCACGTCGCCTCCAGCCTCTCCCCACCATGCTTAGTTATGTCACTGTGTGATGCTCCGAGCCTTGCTGTCCTGGCTGGAATCTCGAGACTGTTTCCAAGCTTGTATTTCTCACTTGGCAGCACACGCTGCGGCTGGTGGGCAATCTGCCGGATCCCTTTTTTGTCAAACATCCGAGTTGGTGTCTGACACTGAATTCGGGAATAAGAGCGGGGAGAGTGAAATGTACAGTGGAACTGAAGATATCTGCCGGGTGTCTTTGTGCATTTTTCTGTGCTTATTGCTCGTGATTGATTCTCGGCTCTTGTGGTGATAGAATGACAGAAATTTTGCTCTTCCCTTTCGTGTTTTAAGTGATTTGCATGACCTGGTAAGAGGCAAATTTTCAGCTACTCCTTTTTAATAAAGTGCTATCTGCTTACAGGTGAAAAACTCGGTTTCAGGAAAATCCCCTAAAGTTCTGTAGAAACAAAACGGTGTTATGGAGGTGTGTGTACGTGTGTGTGTGTATGTTTGTGTAAACACACAAGCTCACACAAGCACAATCTCCTTTCTGGATCAGCTCCCACCATGCAAAATACAAACCTGAAAGGGCTATAATTGATTATGTGCAATAGGAGACAAACAACCAAGATTTTGGGAGAGGGCAGGGTGTGGTCCAGATCTGGCAAAACATTTAAGAACTGAACATTATTTTTTCAAAGGCAGGGAAACTTTAAAACATTGGTCCAAGAGTTAAGACTGGCTGGGAGAAGGAAAAGAGTACAGTAAACTGAGACATCCCTTTG
This sequence comes from Pseudotriccus pelzelni, assembly GCA_035584735.1. Classification (NCBI taxonomy): domain Eukaryota; kingdom Metazoa; phylum Chordata; class Aves; order Passeriformes; family Tyrannidae; genus Pseudotriccus; species Pseudotriccus pelzelni. The sequence goes on along the minus strand of JAWMRA010000078.1, from coordinate 2,734,608 downwards.
GAGGGGGAGGTGTTGGGGGAGGAATTGGGAAGAAAGAACACGCAAGTTTAGGTTAGTACATGTTCGTGTTCTTCTGGTTTTTTAACTTCATTTGTTTCCCTGGCAGATGTCCCATGGCTTTGAGGCCTTTGTCTGTGTGAGAGAGAACATGAAGGAGGGCTTGGCAGGACGCTTGGGGTTGTGTGGAATAGCTGGTAGTCATATTTATAGTTGGTGTTGTCTCTTGGCTTATGCAACTTTGATAACCGGCAATCGTTCTGTAAAGTTACATGTTGTGTTGGCAAGTCAGCTTTGCCCGAGTTCCCTCCGCTGATTCTGTAGGTGCAGCTCAGGTACAAGTTTTTGGAAGGTCTTGTTGCATCCACAGACCTTTCTTGTCGTAGAGTACTTTAATTTTTGTAGATGCCCCCCATATTGGACTCCCTCTTTTAAAACATCTTCATACAGTGTGTTATGTGCAACCTTGCTTAACTGAGTTGAGAAACAGCTTTTTAAAGGAAATAAGGAAATTTTGCAGTCCTTAAGGGATAAGATTTTTCTGAGCTTTGTAGCTCATATATATGTGTATATACACAAACATATATATATATGTATACGCTGCATCCTCCTTTAAAGGCACTTCATTCATTTTTTTGATGATTGTTGTACCTCAGTGTTTTATTTTGTCTTTTTTTGACTTTCTGAAATTCACAGGGGAGTTGGTCCTGCAGCCTCTTTGGTCCACAGGAGAAGAGGAACAATACTTGGTGGCTGTGAGGGTTTGAACCTCCTGGTCGCCTTTTACTTTCTCTGTGTCTGTGGCTCTAAATGGATTTATAACTCGGTAGCTTTATGCCTTTAAAACACCTGCTATAATTGCTTAGAAATATCCTCCATGTCAGCCTTTATTGCTCACTGTGATTATGCTTCTGGTAACCAGACTCATAAAATAAGTTGCTCATAACAGGATTCTGGACAGAGCTAAACAATACGCAGAGTTCAAAGTGCAGATGTGTCTTGTTGGGGAAAGGAGATTATTGTGCTGTTCTTCGATACCTTTAATTTGAGACTTCAAGGTGCTCTGCGTTGAGTACAGGCACAAGTTAAAAAAAGTCAGTTCTACCCATTTTATCAGTGGGAGTTGTGTGAGAGCCTTTTTATGGCAGGTCTGGAGGTAAGAGGAATGTGCAGGCGAGTTCTTGAACTTCTGTACACTGGTTTTTGTCTATTAGCAGAGTTTGTACGTGAACTGTACAGACGATGGAAGAAGTGCTGCTTAATGGTGCTGATTTAGCACCTGAACTGTGTGAATGCTGAAAAAAAAAAATCTGTCATCAGAGGTTTGTACCTTCCACTGAGGGCTGGTCTTGGGGCTTCCCAGAAAGCCCAGCGAGCATCCTGTGAGGCTGGAGGGGTGAGGGCTGAGCTCTCAGTATGTGTTATATTTGATAATTCTGCATAGAGAAACCTATCACTGAGCTGTGTATTCTCACGACAGTGAGGGCAGAGAGGATACAAGATCCTCAGACAGCTGAACTCTGCCTTGTACTCCCTTGATCTTGATGTCTCCCCCGGCATCCTCCGGGTGGACATCAGAGGGTTGGGAAAGTCTAGTTTAACATTGCAAATCAACTCAGTATATTAGTTCTTGTAAACTGTTTCTGGAGATTGCAGGATTGAGGAGGTGTTATTTATCATCACTTTTAGCTAAAGAGTTCCACCCATGCAAAATTCTTAGCGCTGTGAGAGTTACACTTTTTGGTAGGCGGGTTGTTCTCAAAATCTCGAGCAGAGGAAAAGGTGGTGAATAGTTATTTTCAGGCCCTTTTAAAATATGAAAATAGAATTATTGGGGTTAGTTGGTATTTTTGCCTTGGAAATTTGGGCTAGACTTCGAAGGATAGGTGGAATTTCTTGGGAGAGATGAGGTGCTGTAGGTTGGTGGAGACTGGAGTCGGAGAAACCAAAGCAAAGGAGTGTGGGTCACTCGGTGTATCCCCAGTGAAGGAAGCCAAACCTTGTCCCACTCCAAAGTGGCAAAGGATGCGTAAGAGCTTCAGAAAATGCAGCTGAGGGTTCAGTTTGTGGCGCAGTTGCCTCTGCCCTGTCTGCTGTGGGGTTTTGGTGGGCTTGGATTCAGCTGTGGAGTTCTGTGGGGCACGGACCTGGTGCCACCCTGTGCAGGTGCTTCTGTGCCGCTGTGCAGAACCTGCCTGGGTGGTTGGAGCTGTTTCCCTGCGGGACAGGGACAGCGAGGAGCTGAATTTCTTTTTTTTTAGGCGTAGACTGAATCGCAGAGCATAAAATCAAATACTGTGGGATGGCAAATAGTGTTTTTTAAACTAGTTGGCTTGTTGTAGCTGTGATAATCTGTGTTGATCAACCCTTTTGGTGTTTGCTACAAAATTTATTCTAAAAGGCATGGTAGCTCCTTCTCCTTGGTGGCGATCCAAATCGGCTCTGCTGCCAAACTTGGCACTGGTGCCAGTGGTTTGCTTTAGCTGATCTAAGAATATAATACAGATGGTTTGATAGTCAGCACGGATATATACAGATGGCTTGAAACTTTCGGATTTCTGTATTTCATTCCATTGTTTCTTGTCGGTATATCAAGTATCTCCACATATATATATATGTGTGATATATATATAAAGTGCTATTCTTAAAACAATCTGATCTGTATTTGTTTCAGCTTGTGCCTGTTGTTGCTATAAGATTTTGTCAGCAAAGGCTGGTGTTTTGCGTGAGCTCCGTGTTCTGCGTGTTGGTACAGGCGCGCTGATTTATCAGGCACGAGAATACTCCTGTCAGGCTGTCTGACCACCACACCTGGAGATATTCTCCAGTTACATGGGATGGAGAAAGTGCATCCCACAGAGAGATCTGTGGATCCAAAAATCCGGGGGCTGTGGTTGCCCGCAGTGGCTCTGTGCATTCAGTCTGTTGCTGACCCTGGCGGTGACACCTTTCTGCGTTTGGAGCAGTGAGGTTTTAGCCCCGTGTAGCAGTTCAGGCGGGTCAGGGAGCTCTGGCTGAAGGCTGGGTAGTTTGCTTTCAGTACTCATTGCAGCCTGTTGATCTCCTGCCAGCAGAAATGTCTAGGTTGGCAGTTGGTTTCTGCTGCATACAGGTGTATGACATCAGCTGCCTGCTGGCAGGACAGGGTGGAAATGGAATCAGGGCATCGTAACTTCGGTGCTCTCCCCCTTTCCCCGTGCATACAACGCATTGATGTTCCAGTAGCTGCTGCTGACACGGAAGCGTTGCCAGGGCAAAGGGTACAAATAGCCTCTGCTTTGCTTTGCTTCTGGTCTGCTCGTGTGTGGGAGATCCTCGTTCTGCAGGTTATTGACAGCTCTGTCCGGTGCGTGGAACTTGGAGGTGGTTGTATAGGCTTACTTTTGAGCAGTGATTTACTTAGCTGCCTTCATGAGGCTGTTAAAGTGCTTAACAACGCAATTAATGTAATTTAAGGACGGTTAAAAGCACTAGTGGTTCTTTTCAACTTAATTTTAAATGCTGAGACAGATTAAGCAGTTTGAACAACTACGCAGTTCTGGTCTATAGCCACAGAGCGTATAAATAAAACATAAAAAAACCCCACTTGGTATTTCAAATCCAGAACTTATGGACCACTGAAGTGAATGGTTATGGATATATTGCCCTGTTCTGGGATCATCAGACATCTGACAGGTTAAGCATGATCAGTGCAAGTCAGTATTTAGGTGGGAGACCTTTAATAAATATTTTCCTGTGATAGGAAGTACCACTGGTGACTTCAACATATTGTACATCTCGTGAGTTCATTTCAGTTCCACTGCAGATACTGGCATGCTGATAATTCCTGAGATGAGACATGAAATAGATGTATTAATCTCTGAATGCTTCCTATTCCACGTGCATGGAGGCATTTTGTCTAAATAGTTGAGCCGGTTTTTTTGGTGTAAATAGTTGATGTTTTGCAGGCTCTTTTCGCCTGAAGTTTCATTAATGCTTCAGTTGATATTCTTAATGCACTTCATATTTTAATACAGAGACGTTAATAGGTTACCAAAGAGGAAGGAAAATTGCCTAAGAGTATCCTTATGATGAAGCTGCCAGCCAGGTCCATCAACCCAGCTCTGGGATGAGGCAGTGGAATTCTGTTCCCTTGGGTACAAGAGGCCCATCCTGTTCCATGGCTGCGTGAGCAGGGCAGTTCCACCTCGGTTGATGAGGAGGGAGATGTTGGCTGTTTGTGTTGGCAGTCCCACCAAGAGCAAAGTGGTACCTAACTGTTCTTTGGTCAAATAAAAGCACTGAGGGCAGGGAGGATGTCGTGGAAAGCAGTGTTTTACAGGGAATGCAGTGGCTCGTGCCTGGAGCACTGAGCTCACTGGAGGTACGTGTAGATTAAAGGGAAACACGGATCTAAAATGGAGCGTGACTGTGTAACAGCTTTGGTCAAATGATCGTCTGCGCTGTGGAAACAGAGACACCTCAGCTGGAGGTGGATGATGCAGGGCCATTAGCTGGCCTTGAAGTTAATGGCCCTGGTGCAGTCAGCTGAGGTGATTTGACACCACAAGTCAGATCAGTTGAGAGCAAACAACGTGTTTGGCAAAACCAGCCTTGGCTTATGGGCTTTTAAAGTGTTTAAGTTAGTTTTGAAAATGTAGTTTGTCTTGGAAAACCCGGGTGCTCGTGTGATAAGTTTATTCAAACAGCCCTTCTCTACCAGCCTCAAGAACTTGGGTTCTGCTTCAGCCTCACTGAAGGCAAAGTAGTTCTTAAAATTCATCTTCATCCTTGCTCAGTAAGGATAGAGCCTAACTGGGGTGTTTCCCAGAGAGCTGGTTTTGGAGTGACTGACTGGTAATGATGAGTGACAGAATTAGCATAAATTCAGAGCTATGGTTGGCTGGTGCCAACTGCCTGTGTGGGTATAAGAGTCTCTCTTGGGAGCGATGACAGAGCCTGATTTTTATCCCTCCCACTCCCCCATCTTCCCACCCCCCATCTTCCCACCCAGCGTCCTGAATATCCGTCTGGATATTAAATACTTGAAAATCAACCTGCTTAGCAGCTTGGATCAGGCTCTGGGGAGGAGGGTTAAAAAGGGAGGGCTTGTCTGGGGTGGGTCTGTGCGTGGGGGGCTGGCCAGGGGCTGCCACGGGGAAGCTGCTGCGTGTCGGGATGTCCAGCTCCGGGGGGACGCCGGCAGAGGATCCGGAGGTGTCTGTCCCTGCTGGGATGTCTGGGATGTGTTTCCCTCCACCCCGAGCCCTCGGCATTACTCGATTCCTCAGCGAGCACTGTTGGTGGTGGCACGGGGCCAGCTTGTCATGTCAGTGTTGAAAATTCTGCTGCACTTCTCCGAACACTCCCAACCTGCCCCGATCTGCCTGTGTCTCCGGGAGCTCCACACGCCAGGCAGGGCTGCTCCGAGTCCTGGCCACGTCTGACCCGCTCCTGGTGGCCTGGCACCAGCCCGTGGTGGAATCATCCGCCTGGTGATTGCACGCCATGGAAAGCCCAGGGTGTGGCGGAGGAGAAAGGAGCTGTGCGTGTGGCCACCCTGGCTACATCTGTTAGAACATCTTGGAGACAGGTTAAAGGCTTACTTCGAAAGTTTTCTCTTCACATGTGGAAGAATAACCACCTTTAAAGCACCTTGTGGTGGGCCAGCCCAGGGATAGAAGTTCTCTCTTACGTTCTCTTCAGGTCTCACCGTAAGCCAGGCAGATTTCAAGATGACTTCAAGACCAGTTAAACACCTTGAGTTATTCAGCTTTGCAGACTCATTAAGACCTCTAAAATCCAAGGCATACAGAGCCCTGTCCAACCTGACCTTGAATGTTTCCAGGGATGGGGCATCTACCACCTCTCTGGTCAACATGTACCAGTGTTTCACCAACCTCATCATAAACGTTTTTTTCCTGCTGTCCAGGCCAAGGTGTCAGGGTTTTATCCCACGCTGGGCAGGGCAGTGGATCCATACCTGCCTGTTCCAGCTGGGGAACGCTCTCTGTTTTTCAGCCCTGGCCTGGGAGAAGCAGTGACATGGACAAGGAGATGGTGTGGTGGTGGCACCGAGTGGCAGGAAGGGGCTTCCCTGGAGCTGTTGTTGTTTCTTGGCTCTGGGGCTGCTGTGGAGCAAGAGGGGACCTGCCCCTTGTCCCCAGGCTTGGAGGTGAGGGGTCACAGACACCTTCCTCCTTTTGGCCCCTTCAGGATGCCATCTGCCAGATCCTCTTTGATACCCATACTTTAAAAAAGTAAAATAAAATGGAGATCAGATGCACCACTCCATGGTGCCCTCCGTGTTGGAATCCTCCCTGATGATCCCTGTGTGGTGAAATAGGATGGAAGGTGGTCGGCTGTGAATTTCTGGATCTGGGCAGCTCTGGGAAGCGTCTCCCAGGTGCACGTGTGCTGAACACACCCCCTGACAGCAGCACCACCGTGTTCCCCACACGTGCTTAATCAACTGGAGAAACAGAGGAGCTGCTCAAATGGGGCTACTGGAAAGCACCTGCAAAATCTGTAGTCATGCTGAAACCCCAGTCCCTGTATGCTGATTAGGCTCTTGTTTTTTAAAAACTTGTAGTGAATATGTTTAAATTCTGCAATGAAGATATTTTCCCTAATTATTTTCTTTTAAGGCACACTTTTAAGATTGGTTGCTCTGATGCTGAAGAATACTTAATGCGTCTTCCCTCTTATTGGTGTATAAATGCAATCCTGAAACATTGTCAGTTTTCCTGATACTATTTGTAATATTATTATTGGATATATTTATCTTCCTTCTTTTTTTGAGCTTACCAATGAATTATGTGACCACTTTGGAGAATAAAAGACTTGGTAGTATTCCTATTGAAATATATTTTTTTTTAGCTGCTTGGAATTAATATCCTGCTGGTTTAGCATAGCTGTACTGGGCTTTGAAGGCAGATTTATCACAGAATTTCACAGGTATTGTGTTGTTAGAGTTGTCTGCTGTTCCCCACCACACACACACACACAGGTTCAGGTTGGTTCATGCAGGTTCTGTGCTCTGTGTTACTGCTTTGGTTGTTTGGGTGAGATAAAAACTTGTTGAACTACTAAAGTGGACAGAGTTTAAAATTACAGACACATTACTTTCCTTTACAGCCATAATATGTTTGTTTTGGCAGGCTGTCTCTTCACTGGAACATGGAACAGTTCCTTTTTTTGCGATTATTCACTGTTTTCAGTCATACAGCACCAAGTATTATTCAAGGCCCTGGAAAAAGTTACTCCTTCACTAAACAAAAGCATAGGAAGTGCTGTGAGCTACCTCATTTTCATAAGTGACAGGTATTAATGATATGTGGGTACCCAGTGCAGGAACAATGTGTTTATGAATTAAGGAATGGCACAGGGTGTTTATGGCTCGGGAGCCCCGGGAGCCCTTCCCTGGATCTCCGGGTGCTTCGGATGTCTCGGCATGGGATCCCTGCGAGGAGGACGCTCTGTGGATGCACCAGGAGCAAACCCCGCGTTCACCTGGGCTAGTGCTAAGCTTCTCCCACATGGTGGAGCTTTTACCCTCGGCTTGACCACCAAAAGACATTTCTGAAGTGCAGAGAGGCAGCTCGGGGAAGGAGAGCTCCGCTCTCCTCTCCCTTGATCCGTGGAATTTTTGCGTGTTGGATAATGCCGTGTTTGCCCCGCGCAGACACGGACAGGGTGGCCGTGCTAACGCCTGCAGCTCGATTAGCACTGAGCAGGAGCGAGGACTCTTGGATGCCTCCAGGATCTTGTGGCAGTTCCTGCTGGCGTGGAGCTGCAATGCCATCAAACGTGCAGCTGCTGAAAATCCCGCAGCTGAAAAAGGGCTGATCGGGTTTGCACCACGTCCAACAGGTACCTGCCCTGTTCTCCCACCCGGCTCTTCCATCTGCAGCTGCCTTATTTTGAAGCATCTTGCTGTTCTCATCACACAGGAGCGGTGCTAATAATCAGCATTAATGATTCCTGCAGCAAACCACGTTTGGAAGAAGTACTGAATGGTCTGGGGGTCTCTGTGATTTGAACCGTGCTTGGTTCAAAAAAAAAAGGTCTGCTGGTGAGAACAACTGCCTGCTCTGCAGAAATCAGCATTTTCTTTCTCATTGCTTGTTTGTAGCGATCTGATGCTGTGCAGCCTTTTAAAGGTGTTCTTTGCTTATTCAGTCCAACTCATTTTAAGGCTTATCTATTTTCTAATAACACTTAGCACAAGAAGTGCCCTTTCCTTTTTTTCCTCAGGGAAAAGGATGCAGTGTCTTTTCTCTTGCCCCCTTTAAGTAAGGAAAATCCCATTTCCTCCAGTGGAAATGAGTAATGATGATGCAGGTCAATTTAGACTTTTATGTGGCCACTTGTTTACATAAAAGTGATCTGTTCTTCTGAAAATCTGTAATTTTCGTGGGAACTCTGCATTAATTTTAAACTCACCGTGTTCAGAGCACGGGAATGTATTTTCCCCCCCTATTTTTCTTGTGGTTGGAAATCACAGTGTTTTTTTTCTGCTGTCCTTCTGTCTGCTAGAAAATTGGTTTTGCTGCTGGGGTCCTTCAACGTTGACCCACGTGGCTGCTTCATGGCACGTTCTGCCACCTGGCCCCTTCTCCCTGCCAAACTTTCCACTTCTTTGGTCTTGCTCTTTGCTATTTCTGAAGAAAATCCCCGAAATGTCTTTTTTTCCCCCCCCAGTCTTCCTCTGCCTTGCTATTTTTTTTTCCTTCCCTTCATAAAAATAAACCGTGGAGCTGATCTAGCTACTGCATATCTGCCCAACTGCTCATATTCTCCCATACCGGGGAATAAAATTCCTGACCCTTGGTGCCTGTTCTTACAGCTCAGCTGGCTGCGTGCTTGGATTTTTCACTATAGGGCCCTTTCGTACCAGATTTAGATGGTTTTATCAAGTGATGAGTGAGTGAAGTTCTGTGTTTCGCAGTGCAGGAATAAATGTTTTCAAATGGTGGCATCTTGTAGTGAATAAAATGTTGCTCCCAACCATTGGATGGTTCTCCTTTGCCAGCGGGAGGCTTGGGTTTGTTAGTCACTATTTTCTAGGGAAGAGTAAGTAATGGCTTCTTCCCATAAACTCAGTAATATTTTAATTTTGGTGATTCAGTCTTTAGTATAAATACAGTAAAGTGACAGGCTTCATGCTCTTAATATTTAGGGCTTTTAGTCATCATTAGAATTAATTTGGGTTTCGGCTGAAACATTTATTATTAAAGCAAACACAGACTGGGGTATTTAATGACTTGGTTTTCTTTTTTTAACAGATTTTAGGAACATCTGTGGATCCTAATAAAGTCAGTGAGACTCCCAGCCTCGAAAAACTGCCTAAATTTTTACAGTAACATGGGAGGGGGGGAAGGATTAGGGTAGAGGGCAGGGTACTGTGAAGATGCCTGGCATGTATTTTCAGACAACTTACTGTATTTTTAGCTAGTGGGTATGTTTAGTGTCATTCATTTCAGGGAGTCAGACCATCCATTTGTTCTAGACTGCTCAAATTTCTGGTTTTTCTGCAAAATACGGTTGAGTTTTCTTGTGGGGATGGTTCAGAGTTGGATGGTTTTCAGCTGTGAAAGAAATACTTATGTTGATTATTTTTGCTTCACTGTTTCCTTTAGATTTGAAGAGGTTGTGCTTAACATTTCAAAATTAGTTAGAGGACTCGTTTCAGGCTGCTAAATTATCCCTACCAGAGGGCTGCAGAGCGAGCTCTGCGTGCCTGCCTCGACTTAGCTGCTCTTGATGGCACTGCAAATAAATTATATATGTAAGCAAATTATTTTGAAAGCAGTAGTTTTAAAATTGGGACAGGGCTCCCCTATGTGCTCTTACATCTCGTGCTGTAGCTGGTTAACAGATGGATTTGAGCAGGATTTGGTGTCAAATACAAGCTCGAAGCACAAATTCTCCTTTCTGCCCCCCTACAAAGAGGAAGGAAGGAAAAAAAAACCCAACCTAAATCTATTTCAGTACTTTCTCAGAAGTTTGCTTGTATAAATTTCTCTTTTTCTATGAAACTATAATTTAGGATTCTTGAGTTCTGCTAGAATAATTTTGCTTTTTAATGAAACCTAATGACTAATGAGAAGAATCTGTCTGGACTCCTACAAGACACTAATTTTTAATACAGTATATAACACACAGTGGCTCAAAATTTTGAGTGATTTTAATATTTTTTTTTTAATCAACATAGAATTAGCAGATGCTTTTGCATGGTTATGCAGGGAGCAGGGTGTGCTGGTGGCATTTGTGGCAATATCAGTGAAGCTTTCGCCTCGCAAACGCCTGTCCCGAGCTGAGAGCCCAGCTCTGTTTCACACAACCAACGCAGACATCCCCTGCTTTAAGAGTTTTGCCTTCTAGTCAGTTCTTTTGTTCTTTGTGGTCTTGTGATTGCATTTTCCTCAGTGCCGTTCTCTCCACTGTTGTGGTAGCGGGGTTTGAAGGCAGGGGCTGTGCGTGTGCAGTAGCTGCTGTAAGCTGAGAGGAGAAGAATGGCTCTTATCTTTTTCCGTTATCTCTCCTTACCTCACTTTTTTTTTGGGGGGGGTGGTTGGTTTCCACTTTAAGAGCACGTTGCTGCCAAATGAATGTAATGAAAGTCATAGAGATGGTGCTTGAGGCTTCAGGGTGCCTTGTTTCGCTTGTGAATGAAAATACACCCCGCTGTACTCCGAGATCCTGTTTTGTTCCAGGGAAATCGGTGCACAGCAATCAAATTAACTTGGTTGTTCTTGGAGTGTGCTTTATTACAGGTATTCTGACTTGGGTGTGTTTTTACAGGTTTTGCAGCATTTTGGTAAAATCAGGGATTGCCGTGTGCGTGTTTCAGATAATCCCGAGGCAGCATTTGCCTCTCTTGGTGCTCAGGGAGGGGCAGGAGCTGCGAGTCCTCCTGTGTTCAGATCCCTCCCCGAGAGCAAGTCTAATAAACTGGTAAGAAACCTGCTAATGGGGCTTGTGTTTTACTCCCCTAAATGAGCAGCAAGGTGGCTGCCCTTGAGTCACGGCCTGAACCTCGTGGGCTAATCTAAGTGGCATTCTGGAGAGTTCTGCCGTAGCATTCAAAGGCAGCGGCACAAACTGATGTGACTGATGGTATTTGTGGATTATATCAACATCAGTGGATTATCTGCAGCAGGAGGAGGAGGAGGACTGGAAACAAGAACGAATAATATACTAAACAATTAACTTAAAGTGGCTAATGAACAGGAAAAGGAGAAGAGTTACAGGCTTGTAGGATTCGCAGTTGTTGCAGCCCTTCTGGTAAATTTTTGTAAGATTGGAAAAATAATGGAGGGGTGGCAGCAAAATTAGGCAATTTCCTGAAGAACAGGAGTTGTCCCGAGCAGGGAGTTGAAGTATTTGTTACGTCTGTTTTAAGTTAACAGAAGGTGAGTTGTGGTTGGTAACACAAGGCCCAGCTCTTCATATCTTGCAAACGGAGAATTTCTAAGTAATGTCATTTATTTCAGCAAGAACTGGATTGCGCAGGAGTTTTACTGGTGGCCACAGGGAGTGAATATTCACAGGCAAAAGGAGGGGGGAGGAGGAATTTTATTCCTCTAATCAAACCCCACCACTGTATTAGAAACTGGTGTGCTTAAGGGTGGCATTACTGGACAGCGTTGCAGCAAGCTTGAGGTTTTGACTCAAAATAGGTTTGGCAGCACTGAGTAAGAGCCTCATGTGTGTGTGTTTGTCTGCCAAACGTGGTATTTAATCGATGGTAGGGTGTTTCTTTGTCATTTAGCCCTCTTGTAGAGAGCAGAAGAACCAAAAATTACAAGTCATTCTGATCCAGAAACTCCCCTACAGCAGCTGAATTGTTGTCTTGCTGTTCATATCTAATGATATCCTTGGTGTCTAGAAATAAGAATGTAAATTACTTGAGTATCCTGAATACGTGTTTTTGATGGCTTAGGTAGAAGGTGTCATTCCAAGAGTAGTTTCTTTCTAAATAAAAGAAATAATTCTGTAACTTTCAGGTGTGCACTGTTTCTGGGTGTATTTATCATAGGCCTAAATTATTTAAGCCATAAAGCAGCATCTTGCAAGAAATTCCTATTCCTATGTTTTTGGTTTTTTTTTTTTTTTTAAACATATAAATATTTCAAGTCTATGCGAAAGACAAACCTTCTATAAAAATACTATATCACCCATGAGTAAGAGAAGTTATTAAAGGTAGGCACAGGCTGAGTAATGAAATGGGGACATCAGGTTCCTCAGAATAGCCTGTTACTAAGGGAGGCTGAATCCAAGGTAAAAGAACTCCTGTTTCTTCTCATTTCTAGATTTTTCAGACCTGTTTAATTATGCCTTGAATGTATCCAATCTGATGTTGATGGTGGCAGTTGCTTTGGATAATGATCAGCTGTTGCGGCAAAAGGATTCACTCAGATTTTTAATTTAGGAAGCAGAATGCTGATTTTTTTTTTAAAAAATAAACTTGGCCAGCAAACTAAGATGATGGTAGTCTTGGATGTTGTTTTAGTCTCCTACTTTCTCAGGAATCAGCCTGAGATTTAACTGGTTTGGTCAGCATTACCTTTTTCAGCCTTAATATTTCCATAATAGTTCATAAACCTGCAAATAATGTTCTACTATGAGCTCAGCCAAAAATGAGTAATTTCCTTTTTTCTTCACAGTACTTCAGAATCCATAAGATTCTCCCCAATGGAAGAATGAGACACATAATATACTGGGAACCAGGGCCCATAAGAGAACCAAATTTAAATTAAAAATAGTCCTAAGAATTCTGGTTTTGCTTTGCATGTACAAAGTTATCCCTTCATCTACCTGGTTGCCATTTTATTAAGCTTTTAGGTGTTTATTAGAAAGCGTGCCATGAACTTGCATCTGCTCCACTCCAGGAAATTGGCTGTTACTGTCAGTTTTCTTCCCAAAATATTGGCAATTCCCTGTGTGAAACTTTACCCCCTTAAATATGGTATTAAACGTGGTGTTGATGGGAGGCAGAGTCCTCTTATGCCTGTTGTGTTTTCCTGCTGCCGCTGCAAAACAAATGTGAAGAACCTTTCCAAAAAGAAAAATCCTCAAGGATCCTTCATTAGGATGTGACTCCTGGGAATTGGTAATAGATACTTGAATGTCATTCATTTTAGGAGCAAGGTTTTGATGCCTATTAAAATCAAGGCTCACACTAAATATTTACCGTGTTTGTTTGGAAATGTGTGTGCCTTCTGAAGCAGCTTCTCTTGCATCTGCAGAGCTCACCAGAGCACCGAGGGAGGGTTCACAGGGATATCAGGCTTTCCACTGAATGGAACCTGGAATTTCCCAATTCCCAGATGATGCCGAGCAGGCCTTTGGCTGGCCTTGAGCGGGAGCAGATGGTACAGCAAGAAGAGCTCGCAAGTTCTGTGGGCTGAGGTTTTGCAAGAAGCAGGGAAAAAAAAAAAAAAGAGGAAAAAAAGAACAAAAAAAAGGAAATGTTAATATAGAAACTTGAAAAATCCCCTGATAAAGAGAAGGGAGAAATGCCAAAGGGAAGAAACAATAGTGTTGCTCTAAAAGTGGTGTTCTAAGCTCGAATATAAAACTGGAGCTGCCCTGATCTCATCCGTGCAGGGTCTATAAAACCCAATTACCCTGATATCTGGAATTTAAATAACTAGAAACTTTATGTCTAGTCTTGTCTTGCTTTTTTAGCTTCCTTTACAGTGGGGAAAAAAAAACCTGTCCAAATCAGTGATAAGGAACCATTTTATTTGGGGAGGAGTTTTAAACAACACCCAAGGATGATGTCATTCCTGACACTGTTCATATCCTGATTGGAAATCTGCGATGGTGAAAGAAAGAAGTGTGGATTAGGAATGCTGGATCATTATAAACCTATTAGACATTGTTTGAGATGTTTTAAAACAAGTCTTGGCACATAGAGCAGCTTACTGGGTTTAGAGAAGACTGATCTAGTTTTTAACTGCAAAAGAAAAAAAAAATCATTACTCAGAGCATCTGATAAAGTGACAGTGTATAGATTTTAGGCTGCAATGTTGGTTTTTTTTTTAATGTGTTTTAAAGTGGAAAAGGTGCCGAGGTTTTTGCAGGTAAAATGCTCCGCCGTGCTTTAAAACATTAAAGGAGAAAAGACTTGGAAGCATCTGAAAAGGAAGTGGATTGTTAGAGTTGCTTGAGAATTTCTTTTGCTGTCTGTTTAGGTAATCATAATTAAAAAATGCCTGAATGATCTTAATAACACATGATTCAACTGACAAGCACTAATTGCTCTCTATCAGGCCAAGAGAAGATGAATGTTGTCAAGAAAACCACAAGTCAGACAAGCTGATTCTCTTCTAGTCTGACACCATGTTCCCATGTACAAACCAGTTTTTACTGGAGCCTTTCCAACATCAAAAGAAAATCCTTGCCTTCCCATTAATTTTCGTTGCTGGCAGGCTCGAGCTGTTTGTGACGAGTTACTTTCGTTACTATTGCTGGGCTGCTCATGCCCAGGGTTGTGCAAAGGCAAAAATGTAAACAGGTTTCTCAACTTCTCTTTATCTTTTGTAGTTAAACCGAGCACATTCTTACACTGAAATACAAAGCAAAAAAAAAAAAAAACCAGCCCTCCCTTTTTTTTTTTTTTTTGTTTTGTTTTGTTTTAATTGTCGCAGCGATCATTTCGTTTGGTCTCTTTGCCCTGCAATGTGCAGTGCACTGGGCCAGGTAGGATAACATAATTTTTCTTCAAACGTTTTCTTTCTTTTTCTTTCCTTCTTTTTTTTTTTTTTCAAGACAACTTATGCAAATGATGTCGTTGCAGCGAAAAATCCCAGTTTTATGCAGCAGATGCTATCTGGCAGGATTTCCTGCAAGGTGATGTGTATCTGGTGCCATTTTTTCTCCCCTTCCTTTTGTTTTAAAGATGCCTTTTTTTTTTGTCTGTGCTCTAGTCAAATTAAAAACTTTCCTTATTTGCTTGACTCTCCTGTGTTCCTTGAGTCAGGTACAGGTAGTGGGAGATGCTCCACGTTCTTCCATGCCCTCCATTTATATTTGGGCATTGGTGCTACATGGTGTTGGAATGGTTTGGGAAGGATATGGGCCAATTGGGCAACCGTCTACCCAGATGAATCTGAGGACCTTTCTTGTTAACAGGGTTTAAAAAAAAATAGCTCCTGCTTTGAACTAAGCAAATTCTAACTTAGTCACTCCAGTGTTAATTATGAAGGGGGATTGTGCTATGTTTTAATGTAGGTTTGGGACTCTTAATTTAAAAAAAAACCAAAAACAAAAACCCGAGAAACCCATGGATCTTTCTGTAAACAAAATACCTGCTTTAACCAGGTATTTTAAGTTGGATCATTAAACCTCTCCCCAGAGCTCAGTAGTGCCAATTGGTCTTTTAATTAGTTTTTCTGAGGAAGAGGGCTATTGACTTGGCTGTGAATGCACTCTGCACTCTGGAAGGACTTTTAACTCAATCCACTTTATGGTTTTGCAGGGAAGACCGAAACCAGCTCCTTAAAACTTCACCATAATTCTTAATTTTCTCTTCTTAAACAGCATGTGAGTTACCAATCTCCATAATATTTCCCTGCCAAATTTAATTACTGTTTTAACTACTTGATGCCCACCTTTAGCACGTCTGGAGACAGGATATCTTTAAAAGGACTGGTTTCTGTGTGCAGATTGAAACTTTGAATTCCCTCTCAAATTTAGCATTAAAACAAGAGACCCCTGTCATTATCTTGGCGTGCTAATCCTGGTTTTGAGCCAGAGTAGTAATGAATTAATTTTATTTACCAGTTTGCTGGTAACAAAAAAAAAAAACCTTGCTCAAGGGGAATGTGGAAGTGCAGAGGGAAAGATGGGTGGAAATCATGTGAAGAGAGCATTGAGCATTCCTGACTTGCTTTCCAACAGGATGCCAGTCCCAGTCCCTCCATTTACAGGGTCACCCTTACGGATATTGTTCCCCAGTTCTTGGCTCACTGGCAGTAGGAATAAGTAAATAAATCCGAGGAGATAGGCGAGACCGTGAACTGACAGCGGGTTGATTTGTCATTTCAAATCTCCCGAAAACAAAAAAGTACCTGTGTTTCTGTGTCAAAACTATTATCAAATCCATCTGAAATTATAATGATCTGTGACAGTTTACCAACATCGCGGGTTATAAAAAGCCTCGTGATAAGTTCCTTTTCTCAATTTTTGCATGTGAGAGGGGAACAGCAAATTCCCTCTCTCCTGAAATGGTCCTTGGTGCTGCTGCAGCTCCACAGGCGGGGATGAGGGGACCTGCTCAAATGGGAGGGCAGAGCACTGTGCTGTCACCTGGAGCCGAGATCCTTTTGGGGCAGCAACAGAAGAGGATTTGTTTGTTCCTGCTTCAGAGTTTTCTGTAGAAAATAATGAGAACCCTAGAGTCTGTCCTGAAATCACAAAATCCTTTTGCTGCTGTAGAAATGTGAACAGCTATGAAAAAAAAAAAAAGGAGGGATTAGCATGGACACTGTGACTGTGTTACCTGAAAGTCACCAGCCAGTCCTGGGGTATTCTGAAAATAGCCATGATCAATTCCGGTTTAATTCTTAGACAATGATTTAGATTATGAGTAAAAAATATTTTAAGAAAAAAGATTCAAGATCTTTGGCAGATGCAGAACAGAGCACTGTTGGGGTATGTCTATTATCAGAGGTTTCTGATTAATTTTTTTGATGGTAGTATTTTTCTTTTTTTAGTGAGTTATCTAAAAAAAAAAAAGGTTTGGGAGTTCCTTCCTTGGCTTTGTAGAGCAAGGTGTGCATATCTAAACCTGCTGCTCAGGAGCAGAGCCCTGCACTTGGCCCTGGTGGGCTGAGGAGCGGCTGTGTGTGTGTGTGTGTGGAAGGTGGTGGCAGCTCGGGGATGTGTCAGTGCGATGGTGTCCCTGGCTGGGGGCTGCTGCTCTGTCCCTGTTCCCGGGCTGGAGGGACACAGCCCTGCAGGTCCTGTGCTCCCGTGCAGGGCTGAGGTGTCGGTGTCTACCTGGAGTGAATGATCTGTGATACCATGAGGATGTGCTTTGGCACAGCTCCCGCAGCTGAGCGGGGGAACATGCCAAGGAGTGATAAGCAGTGCCATCTAGGGTTGAGCCTGGCCTAGGATTTCATCCTGAGAGCGCTGTCTGAGCAGTCAGCCACAGCCCAGCAGTGGAAGGCTTCCAAGGGCAGAGTATGTCATTACTCATGGAGAAATATGGTTTTCTTTAGATGATAATATGTATTTTAAAAGTACTGAACAGTACACCCTGAATCTTAGCAAGAACTTTTAATCCTCGTGTTACATCAAAAACACATACCTGTGCCAGGGAGACTGCAGGATATTTTTGCTGGGTCTGTGATGTTATGTGGAGCCTGGGATGGTGTGTAGAGGATGAAGCATTTGGGCTGTTCTTTAGAACCAGAGGATGTTTCCTTCTGGCTGCTGCTGCATGTGGGAGAACTCCTGCTTGAGGAAAAGTTCCTGCTTTTATTTGAAGGGGGATAATACAGTTTGATCATATGGTTGAGCAAACCTAACCAAGCCAGATGAGTTGCCCAGAAGTAACTGGGTGTCCTGTCTGGATCTTGATGGCACTGCAAACCTGATTTTTTTCGGAGGTGGGAGTTGAATTAAAAATGTCATCCTTTTCGTGGGGGCAACACGTCTGAAGTTCTGGATAGCAGAATCCTCTGGCAGCACATTCATGTTTATGCCACGTATCTCCATTCCTTGTGCTCTGCAGCTGAGGCATCCCCCAGGGGCAAAGTCTGGGGAAGACTCAACTCTAGAACTGACCCAGAAGGGGAAAAAAAAAATTTGTTTTACAGATTTATCTGAGGTTTGCGTGTAGCTTTGGGGGAACTCGTTAAACTCGCCAGCAGATGCTCTGGTCTTGTCAGTACCATCCAGAAAGGCCTTGTGGTTTAGGCTTTGGATTCCGGTTTTCCACAAACACCCACATCATTTCAGGGGAAGTAATTGAAGAAGGTGCCAACGCTGAAGTTCTGTCCTATCTTTCTGCGCCCAAATTGCCCCGTCTGGGGCCCACCCCCCAGTTATGGGACTTGCTGGGGACACTTTAAGCACAGCCTTCTGTGTGGAGCAAACCAATCCCCAGCCCCGGTCCCTCTGATCCCCCCGTCCGTCCCTGTGCCCTGGGAGTGCTGCCTTGCTTCAGGCAAGCTCAGGAGCCAATTCCCAACTGCTGGTGGGTGCCTGTGGGCAGGCGTGGGTTTGCATTCATTTTCACTAATGTTTAAGTTCAAATGGCTATAACTTATAAAAGCAAAATCATACTTTAGTGAGCAGGAACAGTTTGTTCCCCAGAGTGCCGAGCAGTCCATGCCGCCTTCGGTTGCCAAATTGTAGCAGGATGTACAATGGTCTGTGGATTTGATTTTACTTTTTTTTGTCAATCAGGTGGTTTTTCTGGGTGGAAAACCTTCACTGTGTTGAAGGAATGCAGCATGGGTTTACTTGAGGAGAGGGAGCTGCAGGACTGGAGTCACATCTGTCAAGTGCAGGTTTTGCTCAGCAATTCTTCCGAACTCTGTGGGCTTGAAGGGCCCCTTCTGACCCACGTACCAACCCTTTGTTCACATTTCAGTTCATCTTTAAAATGATTCATTTTCCGGGGCATTTACTTACCTTTTTGGTTGTGTGCTTTAGCCAGGGGGGTTGACTGTAAGCTCAAGCCACTTAAAAGGTAGTTATTTTGAAGATGTCCTCCACCCCACCCCAAAGCAGCAAGAGCGGTTTGCCTTGGCATTCCAGATCCCTGCTTCTTCCTCCTGGAATTTCTCTATTTGCTAGCTTCAGGCTTGCTGTTTTCCTAATTTTATTTAATTTTTTTTTAACCCTTCCTTTTTTTTTTCCTCCTCTGGAGAGAACTGATGCAAAACTTCTTCAGTGTGTTCTTTCTTGGCGCTCCTGATCAAATGACTAAAGGCTGGAGTGGGAAGAATGTCTGGCCTTCAAGTCTGTGATCTGCTGATTCATAGATAAATTTCCTATAAAATACATAGTTGTGCTGCTCTAAGTTTAGGGCTGAATATTCTTTCATGATCTCTTTGGCAAAGCAGCCACAGCTTGACTCAGACTTTCCAGTTCAGTGTCTCTTGGTTCCAGTATGATTAAGTTCATCAGCCTGAACTGGAAGGCAAGTCCTGGTTCTTGCTCCCGTGTGTTGAACTCATCCGTGTGCTCTTACACCCTATGGAAAGCCAGGTGAGCTAGTCTTGATATCCCCCTTACAAAGCTGCATTTGTGGGCCTCAGATAGAAATATTTGTGATCCTGGAGCGTTTGAAACTCGTCTTTTGCAGGGGCCCAATTAATTAAAAATAAACCTGCATTCAAAGGATTAAAAAGAAAAATCCAAGACGGCTCCCATCTACCAAACTACATAAGAGTGTGGGCAGAGAAAAGCCCAAAAGCTCTTTTTCTCCCTCTTTCCTCCCACCCCCAAAAGGGAAGTTCAGAGAGGAGTTGGTCTATTTAAGTGTTCAGTTTTCTGTGGCGAGGAAAGAAATGCTTTTATAAAATTTGCACTTGTGGGGAAAGAGGGACAAGAGAAGAACAAAGATGAGGCCTGAACAGAGTGATGTGTAGTCCCTACTTGGTTTTCTGTGGGGGGAAAAAAAAAATCATGTAGCAAAATAAATTATGTACAATCTGAAAAGCACTTGTTTTCTTTTTTGATCTTGTTAAAGCATTTCTTAACACAATGGCTTTTTTTCTCAAGTATTAGCATTAATTACTGAAAATGTTAATAGGTTTTGTGGATTGTACAAGTGGGAAGACTAGCAACAACCTGATATTTCAAAAGAAAATAATATTCCATCCTCTAGATTCAGAGATAATTGAGGAAAGTAATAAAAGCTTGTGAAATCATATGGAAGAAAGCTTTATGTCACTTCACTCCTTCATCAGATAGAAAGCAAATACCTCATTTCATTGGCCAAAACGTCGTGTCTTGGAAACGACCCTGTAATTTTTTATTTTGCAAGCCCCTGACTTTTCATAGATTTCAATATTCTTTTCCCTCCCCTCCTGGAGCAGTAATTTTTACACCCTCCAAGGTCTCGGGGCGTTCTGGCGCTCGAGGTTGCTGCATGTGCTTCCTGCAGTCAGCGGGTACCGGCCCTCACTCCGTAAATCAAACAGGGCAAGGTTTCATTAAAAAATTGGAGAACCATCTTATGACTGGGCTGATGAGCTCATCTTATCCATACATGGTACTTATTAAATAAATGCCTTTGAAGCGTAGGAAACCGTCTGGGAACAGACTTGTGTTTCTTCCTCTGTTGTGTTATCTTAATTTGACTGGTAGGACAGAAGTCCTGAAACTATTTTTTAAGGGAAATATACATTGGAAATAAAGCAGAGCTATTCTTGGGTCTCTTTGCAAACTTCCTACCTTTTTTTTTTTCCTTTATTTTTTATTTTTTTTTTTTTAACTTTGCCGCTCTTCAGGTGCTTTAACTTTGCACTCATCCTGAATTCCCTGGAGGGGAGGACTCGGCGGAGCACCGAGCACGTTTCCAGCCCTGACTCCAAGGCAACAGGAGGTTTTCCAAGAACTAATTCTGGCCGTTTCTATGAGAATCCTTGTCAGCACATTTTTGTTGTAATGAAACGGTGAATAAAGCAGGGTATTTTTGGTAACAGTGGTACACCACACCTCTGTGGGGCCTGTCCTTTGAGGATGTGTGTGCTTTGGAGGCTCGGGAATTACACGGCTCGTGCATGTTTCTGCTTTAGTTATGAGGAAGTATTTACGCCGACAGGCCGGGACAGAAGCTCTCGGGAGCGATCCCTTACTGTTTCACCGTGAATAATAGTCAGCCTCTCACCTCCTGTGGTTATTAACTGTTTAGTTGGAGGTTGGAGCCTGGTAGAAAGGCGTCATCTCCCTCGATTTGGTCTCCTTTGGAGGCATCCAAAGGAAAGAACTCGGCGTGGTGGCCACGCTGGGTGGGAGGAGCCCCCAGCGTGTCTGTAGCTCCATGTCCTGCTTCAGAAGGGACGGTCACCCAGCCTAGGGCAGCTCTGCTGGGGCTTTTTTGCTAGCAGAGCATTGGGATTCCCCGCAGATGGAGATGCCCCTGCCATGACCTCTCAGTGCTGGACCACCTTTGCAATGAAAATGTCCCTTCTGAGCATCCCAGAGAACGGTTTTGGCTGTTGCTCCTCCGTTCAGACTGTGGCACTCCTTGCTTTAGGACTGTTTTTCGCAGCATGGAAGGATCTCTTCTGAGTTGTCAGGGCTTGTAGAAGGCTCCTGTGTTAGGAAAGACACGAATGCTTTTGAAAGAAGGTGTAGCTGTTCATCTGAGCCTCAATTTTTACGTGTCAGTGTTGTTACCTTTGCAAAGCCAACTTCTGTGTCTGATAGGGAGCAGCAGTGAGGAAGCTCCCGATGAGGAGGAGGAGGAACCCACCACCCAGCATTTAGCCCAGCATTGTATTCTGGACTTTCCAAATTGGATTGAACGTTTTGATTGAAAAGATTGTCAGCACTATGCAAATGAGAGAGAGAAGTGAAAGTGCATCTCATGCAAGTAATTCCTATGTAGATAATTTGCCATAAAAATTTATACTGCAGTCCTTAAAACCTTCAGAGATTTATTCTGTCTAGGGAAAGGTGATTTATATGGTATTAAAACACTTTTTATGTTCCAGTCCTTTAGATTTAATGTTTATTGCCTATAAAAATGAAATCTTCCTGTGGATATTTAAAAGTTTTGGTACTGTGTGAAATATATATTCAGCTTAGAATCTGAAACGCTTTAGAGATGCAGTAAATAAGTGATGGAGTGTTACCTCAGGTTCACCAGCCTCGGCAGTCCAGCTTTACTCCAGGGCTGAATCCATAATGTAGGTACATTCTACTTACCTTAGACATATGGTAAAGGAGAACGTGTAATGACAAAAGTAATGTGTAATTTTGTCACTCTGTTTTGGCTGGATATTTAGGGCACTTGCTATAAAGGCTCTTTTTTTTGGGCTGATGTGTGTAGTCAGTATTAAAATGCAGCGGTAGGTTTATTCCTTCCCCACAAAGGGCTGGATTAAAGCACAAGATTAGGACACGCTGCAGGAGTGGCAGGAGGAGGAAAGGCATTCTGCATCGTTTCTCTGAACAGCCTCTGTCCACGTAATGAAGGGAGCAGTGCTGGGCTGCTGCAGTGCCCGTGACAAGAGGGGCAAGGAGGAGTCTTTGTTCCTTAACTGTTGGTGATTTTTGCTGTCCTGATTATGGTTTGGGCAGAAACAGGGGAGAAACCCCTTTCAGAGAGTAATTCCTGACCTCGAGCTGTAGGCCCCCCTCCCCTTTTATCGTAGACAAGTTTTCTAGAGCGTAAATTTATGTCTAGAAATGTATAAAACACAAAGCACGAAGCACAGAGCAACAGATCAAGTGAGGTTTTACACGAAAATAGGAAAGTGTGTGTAGGTGGTTGTTTTGCCTTGTAGCTGCTTTAATGCTGGTGCCCTGAAGAGGTAACTGAGGTAACGCGCTTTGCTTTTTCCCAAACATTTCCCAACGTTTCGGAGTCCATCCCACAGCAAACCTACGCCGGTTAAACCCTGAAGTGTGTCCTGCTGAGTGCTGAGGAGAGGTTGGCACGTCCTTTGGGGGTTTTTTCGTCTGCAGGGCCCCGGGTGTCGCTGCACAGGGAGCACAAAGATTAGAGGTGGATTTACAGTCACGTAACTCGTCGTGGGGAATAGCGCCGAGGGCTCACCGACAACGCTTCGTTTGCACCGGTGCTTTGAACAGCAGCTAGAAATCCCTTCCCAAATTAGTCTCTTCTAACAGGAATCTAGCGTTCCCGGGAGTGCCTGGATGGATTCCCCCGGAGCCTGAGGTACCACGGTCGCGGGAGTTCTCACACCGCTGCGGCTCTGCCTCCTCCCCGTGTGGGAAGAGATGAGGTGCAACTGGGATGTCGTAACGTCAGGCAGCCAAGGGAATGGCACCAGTTCAAGAGGAGCACTGGTGAAACTTCTCAGGGCTGTAACTGTCTGTGCCCCGGCACGTGAGAGCCAAGGAAGTGCCGGAGTGTTGCGGCAGGAGTAGCCGGGGCTGCCTTCGTGAGTGCAGCGCTCGGTGCCGCGTGTCAGGCAAAGGTGGCTCCTTTGGTGTTTGAACAGCAAAGCCAACCAGTTGGCCTAAACACTGAGACAGGCAACTAAACATACCGAAGGAGTATCAGGATAAAACTTGTATTGAAAAATAAACAACGGAGCAAAAACCCTTCCCAACGAAACCAAACACCCCCCTTCCGTTTTTATGTTGGTCTGCATAAGCACTTCGGAAGCCAGGATCGTATTCGAAATGTCTTTTTCCTGGGTGGCGGGAAAGAAGGGCTTATAGGATTGTAGAAACGTGATTTAGCTGAAGTTCAGTGAAAAACAATGGCTGAAAAAATGATCAGGCTTTAGGTGGTCTTGGTTCCCTTATGGTCCAGGTTAACATCTCTAACGTGAGGTGAAACTGCATTTCAGGCTTTCTCCTCCTCTGGTGCTGGTTCTGTGGATCCAGAGAGTTTTTCTGCCAGGTGTTCTCAGTGAATCTGCTTTGGATGCAAAAATTAAACTCTTCATTTTTCCTTATTGAAATCTGAAAAGCCTTAAGAGGTTTTAGGCTCTCTGGGATGCTGCTGTTGAAGCAGATGTCTGCAGATGTCTTTGTGTAGAAAAAATTATTGTTTTATTTAGATTGTGCTTTGTGCTTATCACCCAGATATGCTGCCAAAGCCCAGCTCTGGTGGTCTGATAATTCCCTGGTTTTGTGGGGCTTCATATTTGTCCACTTGCTGCTTGTGCAATAAGCTTAGTAGTTACATGAAATTAGTTTTCTTTGAAATATGTGGATGTTTTTTCACTGCACCTTTTTTCTTCTTTGTCTAATCATGAAGGATCTAAACTGAGAAAGAACACCAGTCTCAAAGTGAAACCTCTATTGTTTGATATAATGTGCAGCATGTTTTGTCATCCCAAAAGAGGCATTTTTGGACGAGGCTCCTCATACTGTCAGGCCTAGGGCTTTATCATATTCCATTGGTTTCCTCAACAGAAGTGTTTGCTGGCATTTGGATGAGGGTGTCCAAGCTCTCATCTGCATATGTGAAAGCTAAATTTTGGCTTCTCTTCAAGAGTGTCTAGATAAAGGATGGAGATCCTAGAGGCAGTGAATCTGAGAGGGTGGCTCAGAGGTAACCCAGCTGTTTATTTGTGGTTTGTTGGAAAAGCGCATGGGGATGAAGAATGCTGACAGCAGCTTCACACTGTTGACTGAAAACCTGCAGTTTGCTGCTTTAGGTTCCAAAATCCAGTGCTGGTTTGGGGTCAAAAATCTGATTAAATACGTAATACAGATAGGGAGCTATTCACAAGGACCTGGCTTTTGTTCCCAAAGGACTTGGATGATCCTACAGTCATAGCATGGTTTGGGTTGGAAGGGGCCTTAAATATCATCTACTTGGTTTCAGCCACAGCAAAAGAGAGGGGAGGTAGTTCTGCTGTATCAGAAAGTGGTGCTCCTTATTTCAGTTTTCATACAGGGGAGAGATACAGGTATGTATTTGTATATATGGACTGAAAATCACTGCCATGACAGGGTGCCTGGAAAAGATACAAACAAATGATCTCTTGGTAACCAGATCACTCGTGTCCCTGGTACATCATCTACCTCCCCACATTGCTGGGAAGCAAAAATTACTGTATTGTGGATAAGTGTATTTGTAGTTTCTTTCTGAGCGTGGGGAGGGAATGAAGTAATCTGTTCCATCAGCTTGTAAAACTGAGCTAATTAACAGACAATCAGCACTGATTGAGACAGCTGCATTCTTTACTGCGGGATTGTAAACACAGAGTCTTCACAGAATTGTTTTTACTGCCCCAAAGTGCAAGAAATTGAAATTGTCTTTGATAGCCAAAATTAAGGACTTTTTAGTGCCAGTGTATGGTAGCGAGGTTGACAGTGCCACTGCAGCTAAATCTGTTGTTTTCATTTTAGGGTGATTTGTCACAGCGAATAGTGGAGGAATTCTGTGAATTATCACTGAAGAGGGATTTTTTTTGTGGTTAAAAAAGTGTTTTAGCTGCCCTGTCTACCTTAGTTGTGTCCATGGAGCAAATGGACATGGTTTGGTGCTCATCCTGGGGGGGCACCTACTGATTGGAAATGCCAGATTTGCAGTGTTTAAAAATGTGTGCCTTTCTTAAAGCACCATTTCTGGAAGGTCTGTAAGTAATTCCTGACGGGCAGCTTAGGGTTTGCTGCCAGAACTGTTGATTTAAAAAAATGGTCAGTCCATGTTACAAAAATACAGAGAGTGGTCCTTGTGGTCCTAAAACCAGTTTGCTCCGTTATTAAGGCGAAGTGCGTTAGTTTTTGTTGTGTGCAGTTCTGGGTGCTGTCAGCTCCAAGCCTCCTTGTGACTGTGCATCAGCTAATTTTGCTTTGTGAGTCAATTCTGCTATTTTCCTTTTCATGTCACAGAAAATGAGCTTAACTAAGTACTGCAATATGTTGTTGGGAAACACCTAGAAAAGGCATTCTGCATTCCACCGCCTCTGCCTCTCCGTTTCAGTTCGCTTGGGAAGTGTGGTTGAGATTTATTTCTGCCGGACTGTAATCATCCAGATTAAATGCCAAAAACCTGTAAAAAAAAAATAAAAATCTGAAAGGCTTCAAAATCTGGCCTTCTGTTTCATTGTCCAAGGTATGTCATGCTTGCTGTTGGCATTAAAACACCAAGTGCACGTTTCTCCTGTCTTGTGTTGTCCTGCCAAACTGAGTCACTGCTTGGGATTTAGATCAGAAAGAAAACCCAGACGCCTAAATGGGACTTCAGTAGTAGGAAAAACCTAAATAAAGAAAACATTGCTTTTCTTGTTTCCTATTTATATCTCTAATTTTTTAGAAAACATCCACCGATTGCATTCGCAGGCAAACTTCTCAGAAAAGCTTTATTTTTTCCCATCATGGGAAACTCGCCTAAACCTTCCAGCGTGCCCAGAAAGTCAACAAACTCAGACCAAGGGAGGAAGCCCGTTAGTCAGGAGTCAAGGACCGTTCTCTGAAAACCCTCTGCCAGATAACTCTTCCTGCTTTTAAAGTGTTTATCAAACAGCCATTTCATTTGCCAGTAATTTTCTTCTGATCTTGTTTTTGTTACTGCTTATTTCTTAATACGAGTTCCCCCGTCCAGCTCCCTCCCTGTCCCGTGCCCATGGAGCGGCTCTCCCCCAGGGAAGAAGGGCCCCCAGGGAAGGAGCACATCAGCATTTAAACGTGTCCCTGGGCCAGCAGTAAAAGGCCCCCTCGAAGGGGGGACAGCGTTTTCAGTCTATATTTTATAGTTTTCCCTTGTGCACGTCTGTGGATTTTAAGGATTTTAAACCAATGACAAGAAGTTCCCAGTTATTCCTAGCCCCATCTTTCCAAACCATGTTTGTTGTGGTAGGATAGTTTATTCATCCGTTATCCCATTTCTGCAATGCCCAAAAAACATGAGAAGAAGAGCAAAAGGTGAGGTGGTTAGTTCAAGTCTATGGTAACTTTTTCCTATCCCTTAAGGAATTTGTTGAAATGTGGTTTCAAAAGTATTTTTAGGTTGTTTTTTCAGTGTGTATTTATACTTTTGTTGGTAAATATTTTATATCCCAATGTTAGGAAACAGCTTAAGTAGCTTTGAGATTGGAAATTGCATTTGGAGACTGAAGGATTATTGAGTGGTGGCTGCGATGGACTTGGGACAGACATTGGTCTGTTTATCTTGGTTAACCTTGTTAAAAAAAAAGGTCTAAAAATAAAACTAATTACATGTGTCATCAAAGAAGAAATTAATTGTGAATTTTTGCTCTAAAAGGCAGTGTAGTTAGGAGTTGGGTGAAGTTAAATAAAACCTGAGCAATGAGTTTGTTTTCGTTCAGGATAAAAACAAAACGAAAAAGCTCGAGTTTATTTTGAGCAAGTTTCCAGCACTCACGCTGAAACAAACCTCTCTGTGTGTGTGTGTATATATATATATATATATATATAATTGATTTATTGGTGGTGACCTGTATAGCAAATTATAAATCCTGGCCTGTGTTACAGTTTGTGTCTCGCTTAAAGCTTGGTCATGGTTCATTTAGCAGCAAGGCTTAGGCTGGGAAGGGGGTAACTCAATACTTTGAATGATGTAACAGAGCCGAGTTAAAGGGTTGCACCTTCTGTTATTTAAACCAGCCTTTTAGAACTAAGTTTTGCTTTGATCTGTGGTCAAAAGAATTATTTAATGTAACTCCTGAATCGGATCTTCCATGGAAGCAGAAATTAGCTGAAGTCAGTGGTGGTGTGTTGGTACAAAATGGCACCTGAGCATGGTGGCTGCTTGAATCAAATGAGGAGGGTAGTGCATCAGCTCAATTGTAATTAGTCATCAGTTAATTGCCTTTTATTTTTCACATTTTTTTTTCTTCATTTAAGGGCCAAAGCGCCTTTAAAAATGGTCTACAGAAAATGTGTTTTATGGATCGTGGATGCTGTGCTCCCCCTGGCTGAACCCCCCCGGTTTGCTGGGATCAGGAATATGGCTAAGCTGTATTTTTTTCCCTTGTTGTCCCTCCCGTGTGTATCTGTTCCAGTCCCTGTTACCCATGCCTGGAAGGGGCTGACAGTGGGACTGGGGAGATTCCTCCTGCTCCAAAGGGGAGGGGAAGGAAGGGCAGCCCAGTGTGCTGTGATCTCCACAGTGTGGTTGTTGTGGCCACTGGAAAGAAGGGGTAATTGTCTGCTGTGGTGTGGTCAGAGCTCTGGTGAGTGGGGCTGCTGGCGGTGCATCTTGGTCGGCTTTCGATCACCCAACGAGATAGGAGGTCCAGCTGGTGCAGTTTACGTTGTGTCTTGCCTAGGTGAGGTCTTTGCAAGCAGCAGTGGGTTTCCTTTGGTTCCCCGTAATTTATTTTTTTTGGCAGAGGAGGATGCAGTTTGAACTGCCCTCAAAGTCACAAATATAAGCTGAAGCTTTTTTTTTCCCCCTTCTTTCAAAGTAATTAACCAGCACCTAAGCAATTAACTAAGTCAGTTTTATGTTTAGAAGGCCATCAGCTGCACGGGGCAGTTGAGCAGGAGTTCACAGGGTTGCATTGTGACTTATTCCGTGATCAGCTGATGAGGGGTGGGCAGGATGCTCCGAGCTGGAGCGGCTCCCGCTGTCCCCTTGCTATCCATCTGAAATCCTGCCTTCTGGGAAGCCCCACTGCAGCAACACTTAAATTAACTCGGTACTTTCTGGCCTTTTCTATTGTAGCTATTGAAGCAATTAGTTTGAACCTTTGCTTTTTAAGTGGAAGAGAGTGAAAATCAAGGCGGGTGAAGCTGCAGGCAGTTCCCCCCGGGACGGGATCCGCAGGCAGCCGGCTGGGGACGTGCTGTGTTGGCAGAACGAAGGGAGCCCTCTCCCCAGCAAACACTTGCATTTACTTTTTAGGAGATTTCTGTCCTTTAAAAGTGTGATGAACTGCAATGCAAAACCGAGTAACTGCTGGAGGAGGTTTGCTGACAGTTCCTTTGAACCCAAGCTGCAGGTCTTTGGGTGAGGTAATGGGAGCTGGTGGTTTCACACCACCCTGGCGAGGGCAGTGGGGCATCTGTGGGGGAAGAGCTTTGGTGAAGGCTTGGAAATGTAGAGAGCAGGCAGTGCTGCTGGGTAAAAAACACCTTCCAGCTGGTTTTTATCTCGCCCAGTGCTCGAGGTGGTCGTTGCTGCACAGTAGGAATGAGGTGAGGGTGGACAGACCTGGTGGGAATAAAGAGATGACTGACAGTCTGGGGTAGAAGCTGACGAACAAGAGGAGTAGAGAAGATTGAGGGTGCTGTGAGTGAAGCACGAGCCTCATTTCTGTAGAGAAATCAGCAGATCCTCCACCTGGTGCCACTTTCACCAGTGATGGAGACCCAGCCGGGGAGCTGCTTCTTGGACCTGGGACATGCACAGACATCCTTCACCCTGAATGCACCTTGGTTTGAGGAGGATGGAAAGAGGGAATAAGTAATGCCAGGAGACAGGAGCTTTAGAAACAAATAGGCAACGTTTCATTGTCTTCCTGAGCAAGAGCAAAAGCTCGTTCAATACAGACTTTCGGCTTTAAGATCTTTACAGCTCTGGATGGTCTCCAGTTCTTTGCATTTTCTAAAAAGTTTTGAATTGGAGGTGGAGAAGAACAGACAGGCACAATCCTGTTGGCTCTGGCACTGGCAGGCTTTTCCCCTCACAGTGCATTTGTTCCTGGTACTTGTGTGGCTGCTTTATGCTGATAGGAGCTCCTGTAGGAAAGCCAGTACAAGCTTTCCCCTCTTGCAAGATTGTTTGATAGGCTTTGCCTGCATTTGTGGCAGTGGCTGGTGTTCTTGTGAACAGACAAAGCCACAACACCCATTTTTTACATTTTCCTTGTGGGTTTTTTTTTTTTTTAGTAGACTGTTAGTTGAGCTGTTTTATCGATGGCTCCATCAGCACCTCTGTTCTTGTTCTCTCTGCGCTGTGCAGTGGCCACCACACACACTGACTCCCTGTCCAAAAGCATTGCATGGAGCCGCACATTTGTTCCAGTCAAAGCTTGTTTAAAAACTTACTTGGAGTCAAATTACTTCAGTACGCGGAAATAAACCGTGTTTATTGAAATTTCCTGACTAATTCTGCGTGTGAAGGGTGGTTGCATCATTTTAGCAAGTGGCAAAATGCTTCTTAAGAAACACGTTTTAACGCTGGTGGGTTTTTTCAGTTTTTATTTAATTTTCCCCTGGGAGTGTAACGTGCGGGATTCTGGTGTTTGCTTTGTTATTTGTCCCTCAGCCACTGCTGATTTGTGAGGCAGTTCTTGTGTTGGGCTCTCTGATCTCTCCTTTTGCTTGTGTTAAGAAGGAGCTTTACAGCGAGGCCGGCACAAACTCTGCCTGCAGAACTCGTGCAGTGTTTTACCTTTCTGAGCACCTTCAGCGTGGGCTTGGCCTGGTTCTACAGACGAAACAGACACAAGTAAAAATTCCCGCTGTCAGCTCTGTGGTCACTCCCGTGGTCACAACCTGGAGCTTTATCAGGTTGTTGCGCCCC
Source organism: Pseudotriccus pelzelni (assembly GCA_035584735.1). NCBI lineage: Eukaryota > Metazoa > Chordata > Aves > Passeriformes > Tyrannidae > Pseudotriccus > Pseudotriccus pelzelni. Next base: position 2,704,511 of record JAWMRA010000078.1, on the reverse strand, counting down.
TTCGTTTTTCCAGAGGAGCACAATGAGCTGGCAGAGCCGTTCCTGGTTCCTGAAACGTTTCTGAAATACTCGTGTCGTGGGCACGAGGGCTCCTGAGCAGGTGAGAGCGATGGGGTTTGAGGACTGAAGGGTGGATTCCCTAACGTCAGAGTTAGGGAAATTCAGGATTTCCCCGAGGTGAGCGGGCTGTGCGCGTGCGGGGCCGCGCCAGGCGCTCCCACTCCGGTGTCATCCTTGCACCGGGAGAGTCGCCTTTAATAGGAAATTAAAAACTGCAAAAAGCCGCACCGAGAGCTTTGATAGACGTGGCAAATGCAATCCTGCGAGAGGACGAAAACAGAAATGAGACTACTGAAAACTCCTTTCAGTGGCAGATTATCGTGTAGACTGGGGAACTGATTGAAATGATGATAAAGGGAAATACCTTGAATACACAGAAACAAGATTTCAGGGGAAGTGGTTACTGCCACGTTTACTGGCAGAAAATTCCTAACCCACGTGAAGTTGTGCTTTGTGTCTGTCCTTGTAATAAGGAAAATGAGGTTTATGGTGAATCACAGAATCATTGACGTTGGAAAAGACCTCCAAGATCACCAAGTCCAGCCTTTAATCAAACAGCACCTTGTCAGCCAGACCAGAGCACTGAGTGCCACGTCCAGTTGCTTCTTGAACACCTCAGGGATGGTGATGCCACCACCTCCCTGGGCAGCCCCTTCCAATGCCTGACAACCTTTCCAGTGAGGAAATTCTTCCTGATGTCCTGCTAACCTCTGCAGCCACGTGTAAGGCTTTAGAAGGCATAGCCTGGGCATTGTGCCCTGATTAGAAACCTACCAGAAAAAAAAACCAGCTTGTCCCAAAGTTGTGATACTCCTAGTTTTAGGGCTTTTATTTCTACGCTGCATGAAAGAAACCTTTTAATGTTTGTTTTCTGGGGATTGCTTCTAATGACTCCCATGCTCAGGAGCATAAGACTTTCTTGTCTCCTCTCCTCCCACTGCCTCCCTCCCACCCCCAATAAATTTGTTGGAATGGGTCAAAGCAGAAACCCTGGAGAGAGTTCTTTAGTTGTCTATGAACTGTCTCTGCCCTAAATCGATGGGACTTTGGGGCAGGGGAAAGATAACGGTCTTGCTTGTTCTCTCTCGAAATGTGCTCCAAGCAGCGACTCCCTTTCTGCAGGGGTGATTGAACGGGGGCTATTTTGGGCCAGAAACTTTATTAGCCACTGTTGAATCAGTGGAACTAAAGCTTTTCAGCCTTTGAATCCTTTCCGTAGCCAGGTCACCGCTGCAGCACCTTTGAGCTCTGGTTTCTCTTTGCTTTTCACTGGAACCTTTTTGATTTCAAAGGTGTGGAGAGTGATACTGAGCCACGGGTTCCTATTTTTGTTGCACTCCAAAGGACTCTCCAACGCACAGAATGACACCTCCTTTCACTTGATATCTACTTAGAGAGTGGTTGCAAGGCTTGGGAAGCCTGAATACCTCTGAGGGATACGCAGCGCTCAGGTTGGAAATACCGAACTTGCTTCTGCTTGCTCCTTAATACGTGCTTGCTTGCAGAAATAATGCATTGGCCACGTTGAATTTTTTACAAAAATTGGGCTATCTCATGAAATTAAGTCACCAAAGTATGAAAAATCTGCCATTAATGCTTGTGGTTTGTAATCCTGTCTCTGTTACTAGGCTTAAATAAATGAAACGTGCGTTGTACACGGTTCAAATCAAGTAAGGAGGAAAAGATTAGTGATTTTCCAAATAGTTTTGATTTGAGGCTTATTAACTATGACATAGCTGGGAGATTCAATATCTTATTTTGTATCAGATCATGCATACAGTGTTGGATTTCTGCTGTTCCTCAGCTGGAATTTTATCTTACATTATCAGTTGCTCGTCAGTGCTCGGCAAGACCTTGAGCTCGCGGGGTTCAGCCCCCCGTGTCAGTTCAGCGCAGTTCTGTGCTGGCAGTTCTCCTTGGCAGTGTCTGTGCCTGATATGACACAGAAGGAAATGTTTTGTGCTGAGAAATTATCAGGCCCGTCCCAGAAGGAGTTCTGAAAGTTAACGGGAAGGCGCCCGGAGTGAGCGCGCTCTGGCACTGGGATCAACTTCATCAGTGGGGATGAAGTTATTTCCCACTTGCTGCCTGACCCTTCCCTTCATTATAGCACGAAGTAGGAAATATTATTTATTTTTCAATCACTTCTTTTTCATTCCTGTCTCTACTTGGAGGCAGAGGTCTTTAAAAGGCTCCTTTTCCATAGGTGAGGTTGGTTGCCAGCGCCCGATATCGTGAACCGAAGCGTTTGGTTCTTTGCTGTGCTGAAATTCCCTCTTACTTCATGACTTGTCTTTTCTTTGCTTGGCTTTAAATGTGTGCTTCCTTTTTAAATATAGTTTTCCAAGTTTCTGGCCGTACCAGATTGTTTATATTTTTTAAAAGCCTTCTGCTTAGCCGTTATATTGCTCTTTATAGTTCTGCTTAACCACATTGGTTTCTGTTGCTCTTTTTTCTTGCATAAACTTAGCTGGGATGAATTTCAAATGTGGTTTATCCAACTGTTAAGTATTTCCCACTTTTCTGCAATAGATTTCACATATGTTACAGAATTCCAAACCAGGGTCTGGTGGACATATTGCCCTGTTTCTTTACTGAAAACCAGATATGGAAGGTTTTTTTAAGCATTTCAGTGATGATATTTAGGTCACTGGCTCCAGCATTGCTGCCTGGCTTCAGATCCACTTGTCATATTGAGCTTGTTTCCAAGGATTAAGATAACTATGGTCCCTATATTTACTAGGGAAAAAAAGAATCTTAATTTTATGCTAATAAACCTAAAGGGGGGGAGGTGTGAAGTATTGATCCTTTTGAGTTGGAAACTATGAAAGGCTCTTTATTTTCCCTCCAGAGTTCAAACTTTGCAGTCACATAAAACCCATGTCCATCCAGTCATTTAAAATACCAGGATTTACCCATTAAAAAAACGTATCTAATATTTGAAATTAGGCTGTTTCAGAGCATTTAGAAGCCAGTATCTGTATCTAAGTATCAGTCAGCAACTTGAGCTCCTCTTTGGGATCTGGTCCCAGGCCTGTGGGTTTGGTCCCTTACGGGTGGTTGAGTTACAAACAAGTGCCAGAGGTGTGGCAGGTTTTCTGGTGGAGAATACTGGAGTTTTTGCATGCAGGTTGGAGGCATTTTGGCAGGGGGATGAGTTGAAGATAGCCTTGCTGCAGTAAGTTGTTCTCACTTTTCGTGAACCTCTTCCTCATAGCCGGGTTTTTCTCCTTGGGAATTATTAAGGGGGGAAAACGGTGCAAAATTCCTCTTTATAAATTCTTGGTTCTCCGGTGACTTGGGGAATGTTGTGCTTAGCTGAGTGGAGGGTTTTGCCTTTATTTTTTCCGTGTTACGTGGAAATACTGCAGAGGAGGCATAAACTGCCACAGAAGATTGAGTATTGTTGGTTCGTGTGCTGATAAGTGACCCGTTCAATCCATTACGGTGACATTTGGAAGCACAGCAGAAACTGGGATGGGGGTAACACTTGGAGGAAGCTGTGAAAAGATGGAGCCTGTGCTCCAGCCTGGCAGAAACTGTTGGAAGATAACCTGGCATTCATCAGGTGCTTACAAATGATATGGTTTGGAGAGGAAATGGAGATCCCTGCTAATAATTTTAGAGGAATAGATTCCAGGAATGGGAGAAGATAATTTTGTGTTCAAATAAGGGACAACTTAAATAGAAAAGAGCACTGCGGTGGCAGTGTGAAATTATATACAGCATATTATAGGAAATTAAGAGTGACTGAAGTGTAGCCAGTGTAAGGTTAACCAACACTGGAGTTAAGAGTAACTCAGAAAGGGGAAACCCAGTATCTTGAAAAAGCAGGCAGATGAAAATAAACCTGCTTTGAATATGTTCATAATCTGTAACCTTCCCAGGATTTGGGAATTGTTGTTAGGATGGGTGTATTGCCACTGCTGCCATCCTGTGTAATGCTGGGCTGAAGGCACAGATGCTTTTGTGGAAAAGGGTGATATTTTGGTTGCAGGGTGGAATCAGGCAGGTTCTGAAGCTTCATTTGATGATATTCAGGAGGTAAATTTGTGGCAGTGTGGTGCTTTGTCCCGTCCTGCTCCATAGTCCGGCCGCCTCAATATTTCCAACGACATGATGTGTGCGTGGGGGGGGTTTATTTCTGTGACAAACACAGCTCTGACTATATTTCCCTTTTTTTTTTTCTTGTTTATGTTCTATTTTTCTCAGAGAGAGCTCGATACCACAGCAACAATATTGGCGAACCGGCAAGATGAAAGTGAGCAGTCCAGGAAAAAACTTATCGAGCAAAGTCGGGAGTTCAAGAAAAACACTCCAGAGGTAAGGAGAGAAGCTGTTCCAGTCTCCTTCAGTGATTTTAGGCTTGTGGAAGTGATGGGTTTTTCCTTAATGGTTTATTTCTTAGATTTTCTTGTGTGTTATTTTCAAATCCACCACCTTAACTAAGGCTGCTCGTCTGCCACGGCTTTCTCATCGGGCAGCTTTTGCATTCTGTAAATAATGAAGTACGGATCGAGGCTTTTAGAGGAAGTATCAACACTGGCCTTCAAACAGGCTTGCTCTAAATTTTATAATAATGTAAACCTGGAGAACTGCAAAGAAAAGTTCTTCCCTAATCCAAACGCTCTGAGCACTTGGATGCAGAAAGTGACATTTCGCTGCCTAAATAAATCTGCATCAAGGGCGTAGCTTCCACCATGCTCCTTTTTCCATCCAAAACCAAATTAAGTTTCGCTGTTGATTTCACTGGAAATGCAACAAGGTCGGTGCTGAGCCAGGCTCCCCTCGGAGGCCGCAGGTAGAACACAGCAGGTGTGGTGTAAAAGGTGTAAAAGGGGCAGGGGCTGATGCTGGGGAAACCTGGGAGAGGTGAATATCACCTGTGGGAAGCTGGGAGGGTTTAAATTGCCATGCCATGCCATGCCAGCAGTGCAGTGTGTGTATGTGTGTGTGTACACCTGTGCACAGTTACACCCAAAATACAAATAATCTCATTTTGTTACCTCCTGAATGTGTAGCAATGTGTAGGCCTGGCTGGATCCTTTGTTTGTTTTGTGGTTTTTGGTTTGGTTTTTTTTTTTTTCTCCCCCCTCCTGATGGTTGCCAGCAATCTGTTCATCCAGGAATGCTGTAGGGTTTCAAAGCCAGTTCCAGACAACTGAGGTGCCAGTATCGGTTCCTTCCAAGGGCCTTGCTGGGAGGGAAGCAGCAGGCAGCTTTCCTAACCTTTATTCCTGATTCTCCAGGAGCAGATGCTGCTCTGCTTCCTGGTGCTGCAGGGGGAGAGATGCTGACCCGGAGAGGGGAAAGGGAATGTTGGAGCAGGGGTGGCTTCTGGGGACGGGGCAGCGTTCAATTGATGCCGTGGGGAGGATTTGGGGGGCAGAAAGTTCTCCTTGAGGAAGAGAAAATTTGGGGGACTGCAGCTTTGAAGGAATAGAACTTTATAAAACCAGTGACGAGTGAATTCAGTAGCTGGGAGAGGGTGGGTTGATTCCCTTTGCAGAAGAGCCCAAACTCCTGGAAAGAGAAGAAAAAAGGAGAGAAGGGAAAGAATACGGAGAGTGTAGGAAATTGTACAAAATCCAGAAAATAAGCAGAATTCCGGGGCCACATTTTCAATTGTTTGCTAGAAGCTTAAGATCACTCTACAACACATGAGTTTCCTGCTGCCTTCCTTTTTTATTTCCTATAAGGAAAATGACGGGTTCTTCGGAATGTGGCTGCAGCTGCCAGCTCCTGCTTGAGAGCATGTTGCCCGTGGATTGCAGGATGATTTCTTTAAGCCAGTTTTATTTTTCAGGAGCAGAAGGTTACAGTGGGGAGAAACAAGCAAAAAAAAACCCCAACCAACACTGCGTTTTGTACGTGCATTGTGAGAGCACCTTGGTAACTCAGGGGGAGAGGAATGGCCAGAGAAAAATTACATCCTCTGTGGAGTTACTGTGAGAGATACGGTGGGAAATGATATGCGGGTAGTTCTTCCCAGTAAGGAGGATAAGAAAGTTAAATCATTTGATGGGAAGGTTTTAAATATTATTTTACAAGCTGTAATTCTGCAGCCTCTGTTCTCTTCCAAAATATTACATGGAAGGAGTTTCATTCATTCAGGGATTACATTCAAAACAAGAGCTCTGAACATCCCTGGTGTTTGGGGAAACTGGAATCCCTGCTGGATCCTACATCCCCATCTTTTGTCCTATGATTCCTCTGAAGCCGCATTCCTTAAAAGCTTGCATGGATTCGTTTTGGTGCTTCCTTTCTCTGCCTTCTCTGCTGTGATGCTCTTTCTGCAGCTTTGTTTCTGGGCAGCAACACAGTCCAGCTCCTCTTCTGCTTTCTCTGACGGAGATAAAAAATGAAAATGGGATCAAGGAATTAGAAGAAAGTGTCAGAACTGTAATAACAGGCAGCTGTAGCAAAATTTAGACGTGACTTTGGCTCCCAGAGGGATGGAGGGAGTAGCTCAGATGTGGAAGGTCTGATAGGGGCACCCTCTCCTGTCCAGGGGGGCTTGGTGGGGTAGGTGTGGGTGTCCAGAAATCCCTGCTGGAAAACTGCCCTGCTACTTATTCCTCTTCACACAAAATCTTAATCCTGTGCACCTTCAGCTGTTTTCTGAACTTCCAAAAAGAAGGGAGGTCTGTGAACACCTCTCAATACTTAGGTAGTTTTGGAAGACAGTTGAAAATGAGAAGGCAAGATGAATAATTCCTTAACTTGACTTTTTTTTTCCCCAAACCGCAACTTTGTCTGAAAGCCTCCCCAGTGAGGAGGAACATCCTTGAGGTGGACAGAGAACACACAGTGAGATCTGGCATTTCCAAACTGATACATTTACGTTCCTGAAACATCCACCCTGCTCTTTTTCATAACAAAAGAGTTCTGTAGTGGAAAACCAGCTTGCATGTGGAATGCTCTTCAGATAGATAAGTAACCCAGTGTGCAGCTTCACTGAAATTTCCACAATGAAGTAACAACTTTATTGGCATTAAAAAAAAAAAAAAGACAAAAAAACCAACCCCACAAAGATGGGATTGTTAAATGTAACAATCTGTTTCAGAATTCCACTCTGCATTTTCTGTTTCACTCTGCCTGCATCGCTGTGAGTGCAGCCCTGGGTCAGCCTGTGCCAGCATCTCTTTTCCTCTGCTGTTGCCGATCTCACCGTAAATCAGGAGATGAGCGTCCATTGCCTTGACTTTCCTATCCATTGCTGCCTGGGCTGTCCTCTAGACTTGCCATAATGTCTGCCTGGAAGTTATCTCCTGTGCAGCAGAAAAAGGATTCAAAAAATCACTGATGAAGTTGAGGATACTTCTGTTTCTTTTTACCATAAAAATTGGGACAGATCTATTTGGGTCATTTCTGCCTTCCCTGCAAATTACCAAACTGCTGCAAAAGCAATACAATATTTTCATGTTTAGAGGAATGTCTCTGGGGCTTTTGGTATTTAAAAATGTTAAAATACTATTTCTGTCTTGGCATAGCGGGAGATGACTCTGGGAAGGAGCATCTCATGTTCGGGAACCTGACGCGAACAGAAAAATTCAGCGGTGGTTGTTACGTGCAGAAACTTTTGGAAAGGGTTCTTAACCTGTTATTGCAAAAATACTTTTTTACCTCCTCACACCTTTCAGGGGGTCATGTCTGAACCCGCTTCTCGGAGCTCTTCTGGGGTATTTTCAGTCTCTATTTGTTTCGCCCTGAGCAGCTCCCGTGGAAGGCCAAGACTGGGCAGGAGATTACTTGAAACATCAATTTTACATGACTGTTACTTGGAAGACATCTCAAAATCCATCATGTGAATTGCCAGCCTGCATCAGATGATTATGTTCTTATAGTGACAATTCCTGAACTATTGTGACCAAGTGTGATATTTTTTTTGGGGTGTTTTAACCTCTGTGGGATTCTTGGTTTAATTAATCCTGTCCTCATCTGCCAGTTCTGCTGTGAATGTTTGAATGACTTTGAGAGTTAGTTTTTTTTTAGTCTCTAAATAACTTCTGATGATCAGGATAATAATTTTTGGCACAAAGTGTGGGCAGTTCCTAATGCTGATAACTTTGCCTTTTTTCTACCCAGATTCTTAGTTCGGTAACTACTCTTTGCTTAAACTTTTTCTCTTTTAAACAGTGAAAAGCTTATCTAATACTCGCACTTCTAAGCCTGTGTAACCTCTGGCTCTCTGGTGCTTTCCTCTGTGGTTTTTCCCTGTAAGGCAGGTGATGTTGAGCGCTGTGAGTTGTTACCAGGCTCACCTGGACCAATCATTAAACTGAGCACAAGACAAAAGACCTGGGAGGCCTGGGCCAGCTGCTCCTGGGCAACAAAATTAGCCACTAGTTTTCTAATTGGAGAGCACCAGCCCTGTAAAATCAGGCAGGTGGGAGGCACCTGCATAAAGCCCAGATTTGGAGACAGGAGCCTCCCCTGTTACTGTGTCCCTGGTTTTCATCCTGACGGTGAGTTGGATGGGGTGATTCCTCACTGTTGTTGCCCTCCGTGGTTTCTGGGTTGTAAATGTACTCGGTTGGTGATGTTGGGAAGGTCAAGATTACCTTTAAATGCCCAAAGAGACATCTGAATTCTGTAAAGCAGATCAAAGATTGGGTGGGCAGAGTTATGGAAGGACGTGGGAGAACCTGCAAGCGCGGCGTGCTCTCAAACGAGGACCTTTAAAATGCTCTGGAAAATGGAATGTTAGAAGGTGCAGAAAACAAAATAATACCTTAACACTGCCTGGGTGGAGGGGGCAGCCTGCTGACCCCAGATCCCTGGTTAATCCGCAGTGAATGACATTCCCCTGCCTGCATCAAACCTGTTTTCCACCGGTGCTCTTGTTACCCCAACTGTCGCCGTCATCCCCATCCTGCTCTGTCGTGGTTCTGCCCCAAAGAGAAGGAAAAGTGCCTGTAAAATATTTTGTGACAGAGGTGATAGTTTTATCCATGGTGCTGCATGGCAGGGTGATGGATACCTTTAAGATCCATGGACTTTTATTTTTTTGTTTTTTTAGAAAAAATATTATAATTGCAAGTCATGGGGAACTACAGGAAATGGAGACAGTCCTTATGGAAGGGCTCCATTTTTTGAAATGTAAAATTCTTAAATACTTTGTTTCCAGTGTTTCTGGAGTATTCTATTGAATTATCCAGTCTCTACAGCAAAAGATAATCAAATTAAGGTTTTTTAAAAAAATAAATATTAACGCAGCTGCTTGAATTAGTTCCTGAAATGGGAGCAGGGTCTTCCAAACTGTGGGGAGTGAACTGTGTGGATTCCCGATGACTTTGCACAGTCAGCTTTGGTCTGGTCTGTGTGACAAAGTGAAAATAATAACAAAACCTACCGAAAACACACAATCTGTCTGTAGGTAATTGATGTTCTCAGTGTCTGTGTACACAGGGGTGAATATTGATTTGCTGCCATCTACAGCTGGGTTATTCCACTCCTTTTATTGTTTTCTGGTTTTTTTCTTTGTTTTCTTTCCCCCTCCCTCTTTTTTTCCTATTTCTCCTTTTTTCCTTTTTCTTCTTTCCCCCCCCTTTTCCTCTTTTTTTTTTTCTCTTTTCCCTTTCTTTTCCTTTTCTTCTTTTTTCCCCCTTATTTGAATACTTCCCCATTTAGGATAATGATATTTGGGTGCCATGTCCTCCCTTCCCATGTTTTTATTCTCAGGAGGTTTGTTTGCCAGGCAAATGATGTTTAGGACAATTTGTGCTATGTGGGCTTGGCATTTCAAAACCTAAATGGAGAATTACATTATTATTATTATTATGTGTCTTTTTCAGAATAGCAATAAAATCAAGCTCCATGTCTTTAAGTGTGATCCAAACACTAGCCTTGCAGAGTCAGAGAGGTTAAATCAGGTCTAACCTCATCCTGGATGGCTCTTATTCGTGGTTCTCACTAACTTTGTTGTCATTGTTTAATACATATTTGACTTTAGCATATTCTAATTGTTAAGAGGAAACCCATCAGTGTTTCTAAGGTATTTTTCTATATTATGATCTCCTGCCGCCTTTTTATTGGAAGTAAGAGAACATTAAAACTGTTCTAACTCACAGCTGTATTTTTCCAAAACTGACCTCCACCGACCATTCCCACCACTACAATCACTACACTTGATTAGATTTTTTTTTAAATAATTGTCTTTATCACCCAGTGCTTGCAGTGGTTCTTGGCAGCAGGTTCTTGGGTTGCTGCAGAATCTGTGCCATTTATTAAGGGGTAACAGGGCTTGAAAAGGTTCTCTTACCAAATGAGGCCATATTTTGGGGATTACTGCTCTGCAGGATTTCATGGATAACTGTGTAGCTGTTCAACAGCAATTGTAAAGGTCTGAAATTCAATGAAAATAATTCCCTTGACCTGCAGAAGTCATGATCATGTGTTGTGTGTTACCAGGCAGAGAAGTTTAATTTAAAGCATTTTTCTGAAACCACGTGATCCAGACGCTTTGAATTACTGTTTCTATCTCTGTTCGCTTTCAAAATATCCCTGCATCAATTTTCTACAACACAATTTACCTCAAAAGCCTTTCTGTAAATCTGAAAATACACAGGCAATTACTTTATTCAAGAGTTCCAAAAATATTCAAGAGGGAGACACGTCTGATTCAACTGAGCACGTTAGAGTAGTTGAAGAAATTAATTGCTCTGAAGTTACCTGCTCTTGGTAATTTAGATTTCTTTCAGTTAAGCACCTTTCTGGTTAAGCACACTTGACAATTGAAGAATTCCCTTTTCTTCTGAGAGCACCAGTGGCAGGTATTGGATTTCAGCAGTGCCCAGGGTGCTGTATTTTCCACTGCAGAAAAGGGGGTATTTTGGGTATTACAGGGGTTTACAAAGGGACATGCTTGTAAGCAAATATTTACAGGTTAACCTCTTGTTAAACCTTGGATGTGCTGCAGTGAATTTCTCCTGTCGCGGGGGCTGAAACAAACGCAAAGCAAACAGTTTGTTTTTCTCCAGTTGGACTTGCCTTGGCTTGACCCTGGCAGGGCTGACCCACTTGGAAAGTGGCCGGAGCGGGCAGGGGAAGGTTGGGGGTGAGGACTGAAAGAGGAGAATGTTTGCAAGGTCAGAACTCCAAGGGGGGGAAAAAAAAATAAAAATCTCCCAGGGCGTTTGTCGTCCTCCTACAGGAGGGTTGTACTTTGTTACTGTGCATCGAGATAGAACCTGATTTACTGGGGGAAAATATTGTCATTTATTTAGCGGAATTAGCTGAGGTTTTTCTCACTGTGGTACCAACAATGACCAGCCATTCTCACCTTCTTTGTTAAGTTACTCGTAAAGGTAAATGTAAAACTTTGAATTTATAACTCCAAGACTGAGAGTTCTCAAAGCAAGGCTGAAGTTCGGTTCCTAAACTTGCTCCCAGCCATTTGAACTATAGTTTGACTTGTTTTCAAGATTCAGCTTATAAAAAATAACAACGAGAGCCCAACGAGATCCCTGCTCTTCCTTCCCGTGTGGAAGAATTCAACATCTTCAGTTAGTATTTTTTTCCTTTTTTCTTTTTTTTTTTTTCTTTGTGAACAAATGTGCTGTAAAACCCCTCAGTTCATCTGCTGGGCCACCTCAAAGGCATTCAGGTGTAATTAAAGGAACATGTTGTTCTCATTAAAATTATTGTGTTGTCCTGAATAACTCTTTTAATAGTAGTTGCCAGTTACGAGAGATTCTTGTCGTGGCTCTGACAGTGGATAAGTGAATAGTTGGATCTGCTTGAAAGAAGAGGAGAAACTATTAATATGTTGAGTAAAAATACTCACAGACCAAATGCCTGGGTTATAAATGATAGTTGTGAGCTTTTTATATTAAAAAAACCCCACCCAAATACCCCAACTTTCTGCAGGGCTGCTCTGTTACGGGCAGCTTTGATGAAGTCTTGGTTTGTAGGGGGAAGAATTGTTTGTAAAATGCTCTTAAAACCTATTTTCTTCCAGGAATTTTTAGTATGTTTTGCTTGCTTAAAACAAACAAAAAAAAAGCTTCCTGGTAACGATTTGAGAGTAAATTAAATGACAGATGAGAATTAGAGCAGTCGAGAGGCATTTTTATTTTGGAATTCTTTTTGCATTAACACATCTGCGGTGTTGATGAATATATGGAAAAATGAAATTGTGCTCCTATCCTGCCGTGTCTCCAGTGTGACAATAAATCACCTTTTTTTCCTTTTAAAATGTCTGGCCTTGTAATTTATGTTTGCATAACCCATTACTAGATTCATGGTAGGTGTTTTAGTTGGCAGGCACAATTCCAGGGATTCAGTGGACCTATTTTAGTACTGAGCTTTTGTTACTGTTCATAATTATGTGTAGAAATATATGTATTTTCTTAATTATAAAAAAAACTAGCTTGCCCGAGGTTTGAGTCTCCTCTTGCTTCCTCCACACAAATAGTGCTTTGAAGCTTTGAAAGAATTAGTGCCTTTTAGACTTGAAAAAGAAGAAGAAAAAAAAAAAAAAGAAATGGATTTACCAGATTGAGGGGTGGGTTTTTTTACCCCGTTTTTGAAAAAAGCAAAACATCAAGAAAAAGTAACAAAGTACAAAAAGCAAAGTTGTGATGCATCCCTGGCGCTGTTTAGAATTTTTTGAGGATTCTGTTTTATTTTATGGTCTAGTTGTAAATATTTAGGGCAGCATCAAGACAGTATGCAAATAAAAGAAGTTTTATTAATAACCATTATCTGGCCCCTGGTAATAAATATGTATGACTCACATAGGAATAAACCCACCCAATAAATATAAAAGCCATACAAAACCATTAACAATTTTTAATGGACTTGCAGATGGAATAATTTAATGCAAGTGTAGTTACTCAGGTTCCAACTCCTGTAACTATTTCTCATCTGCTTGAAAGCTTTCATCTGAAATACATTGCCACCATTCAGGGTTCCACCTTGTCTCTGTTTAAAGCCATAAAACTCTGGTTTCACAATTTTTGAAGCACTAATGCTTATTTATGGGCACAGCTCTGCACTTTTTAAGTACAGAGGTGGTTATTTATCTGTTGGACATACACTGGGGTTTTGTAAGAGGGAGTTTTTGTCAGAAGCAGCAGCTCTTGGCCAGTTCAGGAAGGATGGGGCTGAGTGATCCATGGAGTTGGGAATGAGCTTCATGTGGTCCCTGTGCTGCTCTCAGGGGTTACGCTGACACAGGACTTACCGGCCAGTGTCTGCAGCAAATTGCACAGTCCTGGGTGTTTGGAGATCAGTTCTTTGGTTATTGTTGCCCAGGGATGTTGAGATTGTTCTTTGCCCATTCCTGGAAGTGTCCAAGGCCAGGTTGGACGGGGCTTGGAGCAACCTGGGCCAGTGGAAGGTGTCCCTGCCCATGGCAGGGGGCTGGAACTCAGTGATGTTTAATGATGCTTCCAACCCAAACCATTCCATGATTCTGTGATTACTGTACTCACACAGGGACTGATTCACTCAGAGAAGCACCTGCAGCTGGGAGGTGCTTGAGTGAACAAGAAATAACATGGACAGCGAGAGAAATGAGAGCGTGGTGACCATGGTGCTGCAGTTATCGAGGGCTCAGTGCCATGCAGACAAGATGCCCCACTTCTTTCTGCCTCCAGACTTCCCATTTCTTTACGCTGTGGATCTGTCTCTGACTCTCAATCACCCACCAGAAAGCTGACTTAGCTATGCCAGCAGGAAACTCCTCCTCACTTTTCTGATGTCTGGGTTAGTTCTCTGCCAGTTTAATGAGTTCAGTTGCCAAGAGTTCAGTCCTCCCCAAGGGATCAAGAAAAGGAACAGAGCGAGTGCAAAGGAAGCAGCAGGAGCTGGAGTGAAGTGTTTGGGTCCTTGGAGGTGACAAGGACCTGCTGCTGGATGCAGCCCATATCCCAGAACTTCATCCTCAAGGCCAGTGTGGGGAAGAAGGGATTAACAGAAAAACGGAATTTTGTAAAAAAAAGCCCCTGCAAATATATCAACAACAAAAACTGTACTGTTTGAGGCCCTATTTTTTATTTTTTGGGAGTCCCACTGACTCTAGGCAGGAACATGCCGTCTGTCATCAGACCAAGTAGCTGGCTCAGACTCTCAGCAGCTAAAACAATTACTTCTGTCCCTGTTCATGGAGTTGCTGCCCTCTGGAATGAATGTTTTCCCTACACAGGTGCAGATCACTGCAAGATGCTCTGACAAAAATGTTCAGGAACTACCACATTTAGTGCCTTGCACAATATTATGTCTCACAATATGTACATTTGGAAAGCATCTATGGTCAATGAAGAGATGGGAGAAGCTTTTGGGCAGGATTTTTACTTTAAAAATCCCCTTTGATATTCAGCAATGAGGAAATCAATGGAAATTTAGCCAATCCAAGCTCATTTTAACTTTCTTCAACTTTTTGAAATTGCGTGAAAGCCACTCTCAGCCCGTGGATAAGTGTCCTTGGTAACATTTCTCTCAGCTGGACAAACTCAGCACCCCAACTCCATGGCAGAGAGCTGCTGCCTCCAAACACTTACTTCGTTGCTTTCATGTATGTTGTGATCTATCATCTGAAGCAGAAACCACATCACGTTCCGCAGGATGAATGTGGTGATCAGATTCCAGTGGATAATATTCCTCAGGCATCGGATGCTCCTAAACAGGGAAGCACATTTAAATCAACACATGGAGTGGATATCCACATTAATGACTATATAAAATAAGTTAATTCTGGTCACGTGCAAAATTCCTCCTGCTTTATCCCCCCCCTGCCAATCCTTCTCTTACACCATGAAACAGGAGATTCAACTGTTCTTGCAAAGCCACATACAACAATTTGTCTTGACAACACGAGGAGCTCCCCTTGACAAGAGTCAATTCAAGCAAATGAAACAAGATCAGTGGGAAAAAAAACCAAATATTCAAATGCTCACTTAATCCTTGGTTATTGGTTTTGCTCCCCTCCATCCCTAGAACAACTGGAGTTGATGGAACAGCCCCTGAACCACCAGGCTGCACTGGAGGCTGCTGAGTCACTCACAAAAAAAACATTTGGTGACAAATATTTGCCCAGGAGCAGGAAAGCTGTAATAGTTTACATTTGGTTAGTTCTTGAACAGGCTCCCCTGTGTGAAGTTCCCAGTTAATGCAATAGGAGAGCACAGACTGCCTGGTTTCAAACATGGGCTCTACAAAGCTTTCTAAAACAAGTAGAGCTGCACATCCTCCTTCACCAAAAAATATTTGTATCTGGTTTTGGTCCCTCTTCAGCTCCCATTCAGATGTAAAATACGAGCACAATGTAAAATAAGAGCTACAGTAAGCTGGGACGCAGTGCCATAAAACAAAAGAGGGGAGATCTTAAATAGTAATTGCAGCTGGAAATGGCTCCAGGAGGCAGGCAGGGTATGATGAGGATGCCAGAAACCAAAGTACCACTGAAGTGAGACAGAGTTACTCGTTACAGATTGAGTTATTCAAGACCAGAGCATTTCCCTTCTCACTCTTTGTGAAATGGTAAAGGAAGGCAAGTGCCAGGTTGCAGCATTCCAGTTACAGAGTCTTCAATTAAATGATCTTTTCTCAGCTAAAGGCAAACCAGTCCAACTAAGAAAATCACTTCCACAAGGGTTCAAACAGCCAGTGCATTTCCTGGGATTCAGCATTGGCTGTATCAGTCTCCCTGCCTGCCGAGGAAGCTGTCAGATAACGTGGGGCACAGAAAGTGATGTTCTCTAACCTGCTCAGCTGGAACTGACTGCAGCTCGCCCCAGTGACAGCAAAAAGAGAGGCACAACCCACTAACAAACTCTGCTGCTGCCTCAGGTCTTTTGCATGACAAACAAGCTGGTTTTCTCAATAACAAACCCTATTTTCCTATCATAAAACACTTTTTGCACTTTTCCCAGGACTCAATTAGTCAATCTCGGGGCTAGAAGCAGTTCTATTGTGTCCTCCAGCCTCACAAATCTGAGATTTCAAGCAATCCAGCAGAAAAACAAACAGAAGACACATATGAGATCCAGAGAGATGCTCAGAGGTACAACCCTACTAAGTCAATGTTAAAATTGTCTGAGTTTAGCAACTCAGGCTGAAAGTATGAAATTGGTATTTGGTTTTGAGAGCCTCGGTGACTCGTGACTAGAGTCAATTTGGAAAACAAATCTCCAGCTGCTCAGACTCATTCTCTTTTATTTAAGCTACAAAGCTCCAGAAGGCTGCTCCTGGTGTAACCTGTGCTTCCAGGGAGCACGTCAGACACGTGTCCCACTTGGCAAACTTCACTTCTAACAAAATAAACGTTCACAGTTCAGCTTTCAAAGAAACGAGGCAACGAACTACTGCTCATGTTGAACCCCAGGAATCCACGTGGCTCTGGGCAGGCTTTGAAACATGTTAATGAGGTCCTCACTCTGTTGATCATTCTGCACAGAAATGTCCTGCAGCTGCCCTTCACCTACACATTTTACTCAGGTTAAGGATTAGCAGATAATGGGATGATTTTGAAACATCACTTCTAGAGAGAGAGGGAGGCAGGGGACTAAAACTAAGGAGATTCAGGTCAAACTGGGGAGTTACTGACATGAAATTAATTGCTTTTGAGAGCCTTAACAACAAAACAGATCCAGCACACTCGCTAACTGAATGTATTTCTCGACAAAGATAAGATAAAGGAGTGGGGAAAAAAAAGCCCTTGCTGCAGGTGTCCATTTGGATGCAGTTTAATCATCCCATATGCTGGAACATCGCTAAATCTGGCTAGAGGAAATCTTATTCCCACAGGATTTACAGCAGGACATTGGACTGGACACAGAGGCAAAAAGGATTAGATAAATAGCTGGGGAGTTTTTGGTTCAGTTCACAAAGAGAGTTTTTCCCCGCAGTAGTATCCTAGTCATCAAAACCACATTTTCTTCTGTCTTAAGATAAACTCAGTGGACTTGATGGTCTCAAAGGTCTGTTCTGACCTTAATGGTTCTATGATCCTACATTTCTATCTATTGGCTATATTATCTTTGCCCTCCTTAGTACTTTTTAGTTCCTACTGGTTTTTCTTCTTTGCCCCTCAGTCTGAATCCTTCAACCTTTTAGTGATGTCTGTGGAGGATACAGGGCAAAAAGATCTGGTCTGTGTTGGGAACCTTCAATCTTTACAGATAATTATGATCAAAACACTGCTTGTTTTCAAAAAGCCACATGTGTTGAGGGAAGGTGTGTCCCTGGGGTAAAATTAGGTAAGGCATAAATGTGACCAGCAGCTGGAACGGACCAAAACGAAGCCTGAAGCCTTGGCTTGGGACATGAAACAGGGGCAGTTGGCTCCCATGTCCCACTACCTTCAGCAAAACACATATTTTGGGTACCAGCAACCTCACACCATCACCTCATTCCCTTCTGGAGTCACCCTGTGTGTGGCTCAGATGGTAAATAAGGTGATTTCACCTGCTAAAAAGCTTCCTGTCTTTGGGACTAACAGAGCCACGGAGAAGAGGATGACACGTGTCTGCAAGTGCCACAGACTTTCCTAAACAGCTCAGGCACAGAATGGTTTTAACCTTTTCCCCTTTTTTTTTGTCTTTCCCTTTCATTTTTCTTTTAGTAGGAGTTCCAACCAGAGACCCAAATTTTGTTTTTGTTTATAAAGAGCCCAGAGTTTCTGCTTGTTTCTGTCTCCTAACTCCTACCAGCCCAGAAATCACAGTGGCAGTAATGCAATTCATAGCCAAGGGCAGGGGAAGCTTGAGAAATGACTGTGTCAGGTTTGTGCTGGGGAACGAAGGAGCAGCAGGATAACGGAGCGTGTGGAGGCTGCAGGGCACAGCAGTGCAGGGCTGCAGTTAACTCAGTCGGTGTAACAAGGGAACAATCACTTGGCAGCCACCTGAGAAAGCTGCTCTCATTTTCAGGCACTGCTGCTGGGTGGTATAATTGTAATTTAGCGTGTGTGAAGCATCTGGAGGGATCCTGCCTGAGGTGAGGGTTCCTTCATTCAGGCACTATTCCCATGTCACTGCTCTGCAGGGCTCGGGAGCTTCATCTGTGCCTTGACTTTATCTGTGCAGCCAGGCTGGAGTCTGAGGTGACCA
Organism: Pseudotriccus pelzelni; assembly: GCA_035584735.1. Classification (NCBI taxonomy): domain Eukaryota; kingdom Metazoa; phylum Chordata; class Aves; order Passeriformes; family Tyrannidae; genus Pseudotriccus; species Pseudotriccus pelzelni. Next base: position 2,686,395 of record JAWMRA010000078.1, on the reverse strand, counting down.
CTGAGTGCAGGGCATGTCCCAAAGTCAGGGACAACAAAACTAGTGAGTAATGGGTGACCTACAGCCCAGCTAATGTTTGGTGAAAGGACAAAGCCAACATTGTCATACTCACTTATCTCAAAGCCTGAGGGAAAAAACTCATAATGCTCGAAGGGGTAATTTGTCCTCCACAGGTCTTTACCCGGCTCTTGGTAGATGGAAGGTAGCTTAAATTTATAAGCCTTAATTTAAATTTAAATACTCCTGTTACTCATGAAAATGACCTGTCCCATTTTGAACACTTAAACAGTCATAGCAGTCTTCCATGACAATGAGCCCCACAACCCCTTTCTCCTTGATTAATTATTGGCTTCACTCCATGGAGTGGAAAAGTAAGCAAGCCTGTGCTCCAGGAACAGCAGTAACTGCCCTCACAGGCAGCACTGGAAAGGAATTCCCATCACATCCTAACTGGCAGGAGGTGGAATTTAAAACACGTTAAGCTGTGTTATATGTTAGTGAATTGAGTTTCCCAGAGGCACAGTGATTGGCACAAAAGAATTCCCTAAAAATGGAGAAGCTAAGGATTTGGGGGTTATTCTTGCCTCAGTGGGGAGATATCACAATCTGGGGACTGTGGCAGTGGCAACATCAGGGAAATGAGAGCAGAGAGAGCAGAGAGCTGCCTCCCAAGAGGGCAGAGAGCCACATGAGAGGGGGGAGAAATGGGAGATGAGGGGACTGGGGGCTGAACTGCTGCTTCAGACAAAATTACAGCACTGCTAGGAAGAAATTTGAGTTACAGAGCCATTTAGAGCCCCCTGGTCTAAAAGATCTGATGACAGAAGGTTTCATATTCATCTTCATGTCAGGTAACATCATTTATGCCCTTTCCACTTGTTTTACAACCCTTGATGTGTGTTGAACAGTGCAAGTGCATCCCAGCTTCCAAGAACAGCATCACAAATCACCATGCCAGAGGTCCTGAAGGCTGACACACGACAAGACACGACAGACTGAGCTTATGGGCTTCCATTAAAAGGCTTTTCCTGTTATTTCCCTCCTACCCTAATCCTTTTCAGACAAAAAAAAAAAGATGGTCAGAGCTTTGGCTGGACTCTTCTACTAACTCTTCCCTGGTGCATGGGTCCAAGGATGGAAGGAAGAAGAAAAGAGGTCGTAGCAATTCAATCACAAGAGACTTAAAGATTGAGGCCACAACACAAAGACATAAGAACTTCTATATTCAGACCAGTGTGGAGGAAACGGGTTCAAGTTGCACCAGGTGAGATTCAGACTGGATATTAGGAAAAACTTCTTCCCTGAAAGGGTGGCCAGGCACTGGAACAGGCTGCCCAGGGAAGTGGTGGAGTAACCATTCCTGGAAGTGTTCAAAAAATATGTAGATGTGGCACCTGGGGACATGGTTTAGTGGTGGACCTGGCACCTGGACTGCTTGGTACGCAGGTGTCAGAAGTTCCACGTCAGGAACAACAGCAGCAAAGATGAAAACCAAACCAAATGCTCCAGCAGCTGACTGCAGCATGAGTCAAAGGTGGGCAGAAGGAGCTTCGGATTGTTGGTAGAGAGAGGACTCTCTGACAGTATTTCCACAAAATGATCCTAATTGTATGATTCAGCATAGAAAGCAGAGAATTAGAAAACCCATTCTTTCGACTTGAGAAATGATGAGATCTGAAAAGGCAGGAAAAAAACCCCTTATTAACTATTTCTGCAGAGGCGGCCTCACTGATTCAGAAATGGACATCTATAAATAGCCCTGGTAAAACTCAGAGCAGCTTTCTGTTATATATTATCTTTTTCTCACTCTATCCGTACTGTGGTATTTTTCCTCTGGGATGTGCAGAGCTACTATTTTCTGATTCAAAGCATGACACAAACAATTAACATTAGCAATTATAATAATGTGCCAGCCTGGCTGAAAGCTCGCTGAATTAGTGGAATCATCTGCATAGAAATAATTGCAAATGAAAACTTTATTAAAGAAGCTTGGAAACCTTCTATTAATTCATGTAGTATTACATTAATAATGATGTTCAATTAAGACTGCTGCGCCAAAGTCCCTCTGAAAACAGCTGATAGGAGAGACAGAAGTGCACTTTGCTGGAGTCCTTCCCATCCCATGACTGTTGGGCAATCCAGAAGGAGAATCATGGACAATACTTGACAAAAGTATTTTCCCTCTTTAGTCTCTTCTAGGGCAGGCAATGCACATGTACAAGCCATAAATGGCTTGGAGTGGGAAGAATACCTAACAGCAAGTTATTTCCCAGGCTCTGTGCCTGTCATGGCCTATTTGCTTTTACCCTCATCGAAGCCTTCCCTGAGGTTCTCATGGTGCTCATGTTCAATCAGTGCACGTATTCTGCTACTCCTGATGCCTACAGATGGGAAAAGCAGCTGGAGAGGTTGGCAGGGAAAATCAGCTCCTTGGTGGCAGTTGCCTGGGGGGAATATAAATATTCCCACAGGCAATTTAAGAGGCAGTTTCAAGGGAAGAATGAAAGCCTGGAAGAAAACAACAGCTTTATTACGAGGACAGGAGTGAGATGCTCAGGTGAAGAGGAGAAGCAGCAGATTCCATTAATGTTTAGGATGTGCAGAGACCCTAAAAATAACCCCTTTGTGGAACCATCTGTGCTCCACTGAGTCTTTTCCAAAGCTTTGTTCTCCTGCCTTCAAGCCTGTTTTTAACCACAGGACACAGGGGCATCCTGCCTGCTTCAGGCACAAGAGGCTCACAGCAGTGACATGCCTGGGCTTGGAAGGATGCAGCCAACACAACGGTGAACAGGGGTTAACAATCTCTGTGAACTCCCCATGAACAGTGTGGATAACTGTGGGATACTCCATCAGCCTGGCTTTGCTCCTCCTCAGCCTGAGAGCCACGTGGTTAAATAAGGGCTAATTGAAACCCAGTCACTGGATGCTCCAGTTTAAAAACAAGGCTCCAGCCTTGACTGTGCTGTCAGCTCTTCCAGTGGAGAAAATTCCTGTTATTTTCACAGGAATGACAAAGATAACTTCACTTAGTGAGGCATGTGACTGGTTTAGATGGCTGAAAAAAGGTTTAGAACTCTGCTCTAATTTGTTCTGTTAAACAAAGGTAATTTGTCAGTAATTTTTGAATCAAAGAGAAAACAGGGCTGTAAAGTGTCTTAAGCATCTTCTTTTTTACTGAAAATATCTTGCAGGTCAGGTTTTAGTGCCCCATAACAGCTTTAGAGTAGCAGGGACACAGTACCTGACTACAAACCTCCAGGTTTTATCTGAGACACTGCTCTGTAGACACAGGTGTAGTGATCAGTCCACACTGTGGAAGGGTGAGTATTTCCTTGTGTAATATTTTTCCATTGCTGCTGGATTGCACAAATTAGAGACAGGACTTCAGAAGCCAGCCACACAGCTGATAGGAGCTGGTCTGGCTTAACAGCTACTCTTTGGGAAATACGAGTGCACAACATGTTCTCATTCATAATCCCCTTGTGGGATTATTTAAAAGTAAAAATAAAAAATTTTGAAACAAAATTAATTTAAATTACCAGCTTGGGAATTCAGGGGTTATGTTTTGGGTGCTTGTTTTGCTTTTAATACAATTACCAAAGTTTATTATATTATCTACGTTTGCAGATACCGTGTGGATAAAACCAAGGAGGAAAGTCTGAGCAACGGATGCTGCCCCTCTCCTTGGCCTCATTTCCACCCAAATGTGGTGTAAAATATTTAGTTATTTTTGTGTATCTGTCCAGGAATTCAGGAAAGACCATATAGCCTGATCCTTCCAAATAGCCATTTGGCTATTTGGAATATGCTCTGTCTAAATCCATCAGCCTTGTGGTGCTCTGTGTGCCTTAGGAAATGCTTCCAGTGGCTCAGCCTGGGCACCACCCCAAGGAAGCTGCTCTTTCCATAACATGCAAAGGCAGCCCACAGGTTAGTAGGGCTGTAGGTGTCCCATTCAGGGGTGACACAAATTTCCACCTCGCTCATGTTTTAACAGAGCAATGTGAAGCAGCAGCTTTCACAGGATCACAGAATGGTTTAGGTTAGAAAAGAGTTCTGAGATAATTGAGCTTAATCGTTCACCCAGCACTGTGTTCACCACTAAAGCATGTCCCCAAGGGTCACATCCACATGCCTTTTGAACACTTCCCAGGATGGCAGCTCCACCACTTCCCTTGGCGGCCTGTCCCAATGCCTGACCAGCCTTTCAGCAAGGAAATCTTCCCTAAAATCCAATCTAAACTTGACGTCATTTCCTCTCATCCTGCCACTTGTTACCTGGGAGAAGAGACATAATTCCACCCAGCTCCAGCCTCCTGTCAGGAAGTTGTAGAGTGCCATAAGGTCTCCTCTGAGTTCCCCCAGCTCCCTCAGCTGCTCCTCATCAGACCTGTGCTCCAGATCCTTCCCTAGCTCCTTTCCCTCCCCTGGATACCCTCCAGCACCTAAATCATCCTTTAGATTAGACAGAACAGAAGGTGCCTGAATGCTGTACGACGACAGTGGAGTTAGTTGAGGGGCCTTGAGGTGCAATTCCGAGGATGAAAACTGAAATAGAACCATTTAGTGCTTGCACAGCTGCAGGTGCATTTTTAGTACATAACTCTAAACATCGGCTTGAAACCACCTGCTCTGCTTCTCCTTTCCAGAAATGACACAAGACATGGGGGGTTTTTTTTGCAGTAAATTGCACTCCTGAGCGTGATTCATATCTAAACTGTAAAGAGCAAACTTTGCTTTCTTCCTTTCTCTTAAATCTTGGAGAAGTTGCAAGGCTTTCTCCCAGAACCATTCCATCATTATCATAAGCAGAACAGAGCACAGACAAGTTTTACCTTGTCAGTCAACATCAATCTAAATCTTGCACAGAGCAGTCCTATTATCAGAAGTCAAACAAGTTAGTGTGAATCTCCAGAGAAACAGCCTCATGGCCAAAATCTTGGCATCAACAGAAATACACCAGTAGGAACATATTTCTAGCACAGGAGAGGAAGTGGCCTCCTGGTCCTCCAAACCTCAGGTCAAGCAAGTAATTGAGTGAAAGCCCTTCAATAATTCCTGATAGTCTAGCTGAACTCACTCCACCTGAAATCTTTTCTCTCCTGCCTTGCTCCTGGACCCCTCTGCTCTGTGGCTTGGAAATTATCCTCCAATTCCCACTCCCAAACCTGTCTGTGGAGTGCCTATACCCATTTCTTCTTCCACTGGCACTGTCCTTGATAATAAGTTGCTCTTCAGCTTCTAATGTTCCTCCAGTGGTGATGGATTTATGGGCAGCTGTAACGCTCCTCTGCAGCCTTCATTTTGCAAGGCCACAGTGCCACTGCTTCAGAGGCAGCTCATGAAGCCTTTCACCTTTTAAGAATGCAGCTCCCTGGGCACACTTTTAATTACTGGTATTATTCCAGGACTTCATGAGGGCTCTACTCTCTGTGGCTTTTGTGTGGGGGGGAGGCTCTACACAAAGAGCCTAAAGAACAAGTCACACAGATGTGAGATGAGAGGGGCGAGTAAAGGCAGTGGGAAGCAAAGACAATGGCCTGAGGTCAATCAACAGGAAAAGCGTTTCTGTCCTTTATCTCAGTAGCTGAGACACTTCACATGGATTCAGGCAGTACAAGCACTTCAGATGCTTTGTATTCAGAGACAACCCTCTCATTACATATGTGCTTGTTTACAGCTCAGCTCCCTCGTTTTCCCTCCTGCCTTGCATTGGGAACTTTACCGTGGACTGGTGCAGGGTGGGACAGGGTGAGTGCCATCCCCAAATCCGCTGCACACACCTCACTGGTGCTCCACTCTGGGATTTTTGATGAAGTTTAAAAAACGCCATTGATGAATCATTAGTGAAGGCTCTGCCATTCCAAGTGGCAGATGGAACAGACTTAACTCAGCTGGGTGGGGAGTCAGGAAATGAGGGGGGAATCAAAGAGCACTGATATGAGCTCGTGAATTCATTCAGTCGATGTCCTGTCCTGGGACTTGCTCTTTCCTCTTGTTCCACAACAGAAAGGCACAAATCGAGGGATTGCACCTGAGATCTGGAGCCTGTTCTGCTCTAACCACACCCCTTTTAAGTGCAAACAATTATTAACTGTGCAGATCTCCTCCCCACTGGGTATATCCTCAGTCTCTAGGTTCTGATAGGTGTCAGATCACTTTGCTCTGAGAAACCTGCTCTGTATTTATGCTCTACGTTTATTCTGACAGGTTTCTAGAAAGTATTTAACCAAACTCTTCCATTCCTACCAACAGAGGCCTGCAGCAGCAGTCTTGCCAGCTGCACACCAGACTGAACACCAAGGGGTAGTTCAAAGGAGCTTGGAACAGGGGAGGATAAAGGAAAGTAGATTTTCCTCTCCTAAACCCTGGGAGATAGTTAGGGGGAAAAAAAAAAAAAGAAAAAAAAAAGTGACTGTGTTGTTTCAGGAAAAAAATGTTTCAATCTTTCGGGAAGAAATAATATGTGGAATGGATTTAGGAAATCTGTATGTAATCATAAGAAAGAATGGTGACACTGCCTCAGTGGTGTGGGAAATCAGATGCTTTAATGGAGAAATAGAAAGAGGTAAATTTAGGAGCAACAGGAAGGCAAAATTTCCCTCAAAACCTCGACTAGCTTTTGTTACCACTATACAAGTGATAAAAGATGTTATGACAATGTTTGTGGGTTTGTGTTTTGGTTTTTTTTTAGAGCTGCCTTTATCCAGCAACCCGTGCAGAAGGACATATAATTTTTAATCTTCAGCCTGTCTCCCTTTCAGCACCATCCTTTATTGGACTGAAAACTCAGCAGGGGCTTAGATGCTTCCCAGAACAAATACCTTTCGTCCCCTACTTCTTTTTCAATCACCACTGAACAAATAAAACATCTTTTGACTGAATCCAGTCAGGTCACTGCTGGCCATTGCCAGCACATTGTTTAATAACAAGTCGGAAGTTTTACAAAGGACTCTTATTCTCTCTCAGAGGCTGCTATAACAGGACATGAACGAGGAAAAATCCATGACAAATCTTTTGGGTTCCTGCATTATCAGCAGTTTGGGTTCCTACATTATCAGCAACAAAAAGGGAAAAATATGACTCAAAAGAAGCATTTCAATCTTTTTGTTTTGTTTTGTTTTTTCTTCAGCTTGATTGATATTACTGGCAGCAGGTTTCCTCCTTTGGAAAACTCCTGCTTTACTAGTGTGAGAATAGGATTCAAGGGGATGATGGGGCTGAGTCAGTGGGAATTCTGTCTGTGCGCACCTGTGGGATGGATCAAACCTTGGCTATTAAAGAGAACATTCACACCATGAGATTCACAGCACTGTGGAAACATTTAACAATGACATGGGAAGCGCCCTGAGCTAATCTCTCGAGATCCTCCCCTGAAGATCAGTGCAGAACACTTTGTGCACAAATCCTACCTTTTTTATTCTCAGCATATTTCTTTTTGTTTGTGAGCTTGTTTTGTTCTGCATGGTAAACAGAACATGGCCCTCACAGTTTTCAGACCACCTACATTAGACCTTGAGAAACTAATGTTGGCTTAGATCTTTAGGAGAGATCTCAATGACTCATTGGCATTCAGTCAGAGTGCCAACAGCAATCAAGGCCTCTCCTTCATTTTCTATTATTCAGGTGCTAAATGAAATGTTTACAGGCTTATTTTTTTGCCACGGCCAATAAAGGATTGGTTCATGTGTGACAGAACTGGGGAAAATGAGATTAGAATAGGTCTTTACAGCAAAAAGGAGGCCCTGGTTGAGTACTCATTCCTTCCCAGTTGTGTTGGGGACACAAATGGCAGATAATTTCATTACTTCATGCGGCATTTGAGACTTCTGACCCTCAAAAGAGGTGCGGAGTTCCTTAGATTTTAGGGCAGGAGAAGATTTCTGCGGGTTGCGAATGGAGGGCAGCAGGCTGCGTGAAGAACTGAGGAAGAACAGAACTGGGGACAGGATGACACAGAATAGGTTTGGAATAACAGGGACTAGATCCAGTTCTTTCCCACTTCAGCCCAACTGAGGACTAAGCTTCCCAGCAACGCAGCAGCTCCCTGGGCTGGGGCAGTAATGGTGAAGTTCATCTCCAACAGCAGAACACACCTCTGACCGCCAAAGCAACATTCTTTGCCATGGCAACCAAATATTTCACCTGCTCTTAAAACCCCCCCGGTGTGGGAGACCCCCCAGCCTTCCCAGCAGTTGTGTTCCAATACAGCAGGGTGTGCTCCAGCCTCCTCCTGCAGACAGCACTGCCTCTGGGACTCTGCACTGACAGAGCTACGGAAAATCAAGCAGATGGTGGGAGAGAAGCATAAAAATATGGAGCAGTCACAGAATTGGAATCTTCCCTGAGGTCTCCTCTACCTTCACTCTCAGCAGGCACTCAGGGAGTGAGGTAGATGGATGGAATGGGGCAGGAAAAGGGAACTGACAGATTCCCACTTTGGGCCAAGATGTGAAACTATCAGATTGTTGGGGTTTTTTTGCCAGGAATTACCTAAATTCTCCCATTTCACCCCATTAGTAGGTGTCTTCTTCCACCCAAACCAAAACAGGGGGGAAAAAAAGCCCTAAATAACTGGAATTGATTGTCAAAACTGATTTGTTCTTGGGGCACTTTGAAGAGGTGTGACAAAGTTGTGCAAAACCTAGAATTTGCACAGGGGCAGCCTGTAATGAAACATGAACCTGGGCTGCCTTCACTGGAGCATCTCTGGAACTTTGCAAAGCAGATGAAGCTTGACAGACACTGAAGTATCTCATGCTGGTTAATGCTGGCTGGACACTGGACATTTTTTGCATAATACAACGGGAATTTGAAAAGACGGACTATCTTCATTCCCAGCATGTTACAGGGAAGTGCTTAATTGCTGCTACTCAATTGTTGTTTTCAGTGCTGAAGCTGACTGCAAAATTTAAATCTTAAAGTCAAAGTTTAAATACCAGAAGAACAGTTTAAAAGAGATCAGCTGGACCACTTCTGTGTTCAAAGCTGGATACATTTATACCATCTTCTCTAATGGTTTTTGTGTTATTTACTCAACCATTTATAAAAGATTCAGCATAAAAGCAGGGAATATAATTACAATTAATAATTTGCATTCTTTATTCGGTGTAAATTAATTCAGGTCTCCAAGCACTGTGGGAATTAGCTTTATATGCACAGTAGAAGGCTTGAAATAGAAGTTTAAATTGATGCATCATAAAAGTTCCCATTGAATGTTTTAAAGGGTTTTTTTTTTCCCCTTCCCATTAGCATAGATTATTCTGTTTATAGATACTGGAGTGCAAGAAGATTTGTATCTTTGGTAGAAAAGACCTTACTAGGAATGTTCAAGAGGAAGACTTTGCATAAGACTTTGTAGGGATGCTCCACTCTAGGAAAACAGGAATTCTTTCACTGAGGTCACTGTCAATAATCGAGTTGTAAACGTGGGGAGGGGAGGGAGAGGGGTCCTCCACAGCAATTAATCCTCTGCTGTTAGAATAAGGTTTCTCTCGAGGACATTATCCTTGCACAGCACTCGGTGGAGGTGGTTCCAAATTCAGGTTGAACTCTTCCAGACAACACAGCACAAACAGCACAGGGACACCAGTCAGGTAACCCAAGAAATAATGCAGAAATAATCCACCAGGCCACTCCCTATGAAAATATATCCCTGTGACTCAGGCTTTGTGCCTACAATATATTGGATGACTGGTGCACATCTACCTGTTACTTTCCACTGATTTTCCTTTCCTCCTGTCCTCTCTCTTTTCCCTGGAGACCTAATTTTCACTGACATATCCACTGGACCTGCCAAACTGCCTGCTGTACCCTGAGCCAGGCAAGTGTTTTTATGCAGTCTCCTTGATTTGCATCCATCGTTTCATGGGGACTGGTGGGGATTAAGCTCCTCTAATGCTGTTAAATAAAACGTCTAAGCTTTTAATGACAGAAAAATCAAAATTAACCCGAAGCAAAATAGAAAGATTCTGTTCTATCTCCTTTGGTTTTAGATCTGGGCATTTTCTACCAGGGAATGCAAAATGTCTCATGTTATCATGCACTGCCTTATATTTAAAAAAAAAAAAAGAAAAAGAAAAAGATAAAACTTGTCCCCAAAACTTGCAACTTGACACGCTCGGCTCCCGGTTTCCCGTAATGAAGCACTCTGTGCTCACCAAAATTTTTGTGCTGCATCAATAAATCATGCACAGCTCTGTCCCTGAACACAAACAGGCTTCAGCTCCTGTGCGCAGACGGCTCCAGCACAGCTCATCCAACGCAGCAGGCAACGAAACCACAGACATGCCCAGGAGCGTCGATGCCACGACCATTTTTCCAGCCCTGGACAGAGTTATCAGATTGCTCGAGCAGCCCGGTAAGTGTCACCCACGGAAGTTAGAAGCATGCAAAACACATTACTCACCTCAAGCACAAGAAAAGCATAAAGGCAACTATAAGGGCCCCTACTGAAATACAGTGCCCCAGGTAGTTTATGATGAGAGCAATCTTGTAATGGAGCGCATACTTCCTCTGGAGGTAAAGAGATAACAGGATTAAATCAGCATGAATCTCTAAGCACTGACATTAAGGAACAGTTAATCAGTTTAGAACACAGTAATTACTTTTCTCAACCTTACAATGATATAATAGCCCCAGGGCTGATGCCTATATATAAAGCCAAATATACTGCCCAGGCACAGACGTACAGGCTTGGTGTTGTTTCAGTGTGGGATTTGCCCTCGGTTTATTAAAATATCTGCAAAAAAAAAGTCATTTTCTCCCCACTTCTTTTGTCTTTTTCACTGCAATTTCATCAGGGTTTCTTGTTTTTGTTATTATGCTATTTTAGAACTATGTCATTTTAGGCCTACAAAGCTACCAAAGACACATCTTCCCTGAGTTTCAAAAGCTATGAAACATTACTTTCTTAGGAAACTTTATGAGCCAGGTTATGCCACTTTGCTACTCAAATGGTTTGGTTTTCATACAAAAAAAATCAGCAAGAAGAAGTAATCAGGCCTTTCCATCCAGGCAGATTTTCCTCTGAGGGACATTCCTTGCAAGCTACGATCCTTATCCTTCAAACCAAGGGCAGAGTCCATGCAGCCTGAAAGAGCTGGAATCTGGTGGTGTCCTTTCAGTTCTGAGACAGCCTGACAAACCAGAGATCCTGCTGTTTTTAGCAGCAACCCAAGTGTGTGATGAAGCTTCACGGGCTGGTGTCTGTTTCCTAGGACGGGGGGAGATTATTGGTAGGGTATTGATCCTGCCAACAAAAAAATTAAGTACCAAAGATCTCCCACCTAAATCAGTGAATTTACGGGTATGACCAAAAATTTGGCCTTGCAGTCACTGGAACATTCTGTATTGGTGGGGGTGCTGCTGGCTTCAGAAAAGAGAAGCATCTCCTTTCTTTCCCTGATGGATGAAGTAGAAAACCACTATTCAGATAAACACTGAAGCTGGTCAGAAAGGGACAGAGGTTTGCTGCTGAAAGAACCAATCCTCCTGAAAAATATATTTATTTATTACGTTTGGCGTTTGTTTCTTTTCAGGGTAAGCAGATCTTTCCCCCAATTTGGGATGTTGTCCTCCTTCAGAAGAATGAGACCCTTGAAAACCAACCACCTACATTTCCTCCCTTGTGACAAAAATATAAAAGCAAAATCCCACAAATGGCACCAGTTTTCTAATTTTGGTTGAACTTCCTTTTTCCATTTTTTTTTTTTTTCCCTAGCAATTTCCCTTAACATTTTATTCCAGTCAAAGGAATTTGTCAGTGAATGAATCTTTGGCTGCAACTACAACCAGCAGCTGTAGTTAATCTGTTCCATTGTTCTGTGAAGATAGCATCTTCCAGCACTTTGCCACAAAACTCTCTTGGAATCATTTCTGTGATGAAACCTGCCTGTATCTTCAGCACATGGAGTAATGTGCTGCTTCTGGACAGAACTCAACCACGCAAGGTATTTTTGAGTCCATTATAAAATCCCCTAAAATAAACTTCCCCATCCACGGGCCCATTTTGTGAATTGCCTTGAGGGAGAAAAGAAAAAAAAAACAACAAAACAAACCTACAAAATCCAAATTCCACACTGAGTTTTATTTAGCCTTAAGACACAGAGAAACTCAAAGGGAAGGAAAACACACTTGACCTGACGTGCCTACCTGTGCAATGTTGTGTTATTCAGGGAGTGCCCTGGCAAACTGCATGGCTTAATTACTGCCCTGCTTAGTCCCTAAAGTCACGGAATTACAGAATATCTCAAGTTGGAAGGGACCCATGAGCACCACTGAATCCAAACCACCACTTCTTGCAGGACTACCTAAAACTAGACCAAATGACCGAGAACTTTCTTCAGAATTGCTCATGTAGTGCTAGATATCTTCTGGAAGAACATTTTTCCCAGGACAAGGATCCTGCTCTTTGAGTCTGACCCTTCAGCTCCTTCCTTTGGGTCCTGACCACTGTTTCAACTTCACTCGAGTTTTAAGAGGGCATAGTTCAAAACATGAGAAGACCAGTTGGAAAAATAAAATTATTAAGCTCCTGTTTGATGCACTGAAGGAAAAAAACAGGCACGACTTTCATATTTTCAGTTTCTGGCACTAACAAGGCTTCTTGAAGGCAAATTCAAATATCATAGAAACAAGAACTGCCTCAGTGCCTATGAAAAACTAAGCTGACAGGGTGGCAAGATCACTTTCCACCAGCCTACATGCAATCTGCATCTCTGGTAGAACTGAAGACGGCACCTCCAGGGCTGAAAAACACGTGCTCAGGATCAGTCATGCATTGGCCAAAGCTCAGTTCATGTAAAACGCTTTCATAACTCTCTTCTGTCTCGCCCTCATGAAGACCAATACATTTAAAATGTCAACAGCCTTCTACTGTTACCCAATATTCTTCTGCTTCCAGGAAGATGTTTCACTTCACTGAAATGAAGATATAAATTCTATTCAGGCTTAGGAGGAGGGTTTTTACATTAGAAATGAGCTAGAAAAGGAGATCACAGAATCACAGAGTGGTTTGGGTTGGAAGGGACCTTAAAGATCGTCCAGTTCCAACCTCCTGCCATGGGCAGGGACACTTCCCACTAGACCAGGTTGCTCAGAGCCCCATCCAACCCTGGGCTTTGAACACTTGCAGGGGTGGGGAGTCCAGAGATGGCTGGGACACTGGTAGCCTTGCTCTGTGATCACAGCAGGTCACACCACTGGAATCCTCTTCCATTACACACAACAGTCATGTTACACCAGACAGTGCAGGGGTGTCTCCCACCAGCTTCTGCCAGGTAAACTGAGGAAGCGCAGCTTTATATCTTTTCCTGCACCAGCCCTGCAAATCTAAGGCATGGTGGGCTCCCTGCAGCCAGATTTCAGGCTAATCACGGAGTTGTTCTGCCTAGAGCACTTTTCCCCTTGCTTTAGCCAGAACGTGACTGCCAACCTGTCCAAACCAATTCAGCTAATGATTTGACTAAATGACCACCTAATGACAGCACTCTTAGTCCACTTGACAAGCATTTTTCTCCCTCTAACAGAACTTACTGGCAGGTCCTGCTGGTGTTTACAGCTCATGTCTCCCCGTGAGGCTCTGCACTCCACTGCCAGTTCAGTCACTTTAGGTTTCTTCCTGCTGCCAGCATGATCTCATCACCAGCACAGTTTAAAGACACCACATCTCCTCTCCAAAGACTTTCAGAAGCCACTAGGAAGTATCTTTGTCATCCAAGATGCCTCTGAGTTGACTGCTTTCCTCTTCTGAGCCAGCTGGAAGCTGCATAGCTGTGCCTGGTGTGGCTGTGCTTCTAAGCAGGATACATTAGCTTTAGCCCAGCGTGGTGCTAACTCAACTCCACAGCTTGAAGCCACCTCAAAACATCAGCAGAACCAAATTCATATCCAGCTGCCATAGGCCACATAGACAAGACCAAAGTTCCTAAATTATAGCCCTTTTTGGAGGCTAAGATGTATTTTTTTTTTTGCTGCCTGAGGCTCTCATTTTACTTGTAACGACCACAGATCTGTGCTGGATGCACAAAAAGTCCTTTTGACACAGGAGCTTGTAGGCTGAGAAGAATCTTTGCATTTGTCACACGCTGTGCCATCAAGCAGCCAGTTGATCAAAATTATATCTGTACTTATCCGTGTGCCCGGAGAAGGAGCCAACTATTTGTTCAGAGGGTGAGATTCAGTCTGATATCAGGACACCAACATATGGGTATCTACCCAACATCAGAAGCAAGGGCTAGAAGCAGCTGTGCACACACAGACATCCAGTGACCCTTGAGGTGCACTCAGAGGACTCGGTGCTTCCCAGCTGGCCCTGGTGACTGACCTCCTGCTGCTGCTGCTGCTCAATCACAGAACCATTAAGGCTGGAAAAGGCCTCCAAGTTCGAGTCCAACCGTTCACCAAGCACTGCCGTGTTCACCACTAAACCATGTCCCAAGGGTCACATCCATGTGCTTCTTGCACACTTCCAGGGATGGTGACTCCGCCACTTCCCTGGGCAGCCTGTTCTGATGCCTGGCCACCATTTCAGTGAAGAAATTGTTCCTCATATCCAATCTAAACCTCCCCTGGCACAGCTTGAGGCCATTTCATCTTGTCCTGCCACTTTTCTTACCTAGGAGAAGAGACCAACTCCCACCTGGCTACAACCTCCTGGCAGGCAATTGTGGAGAGTGAGAAGGTCTCTCCTGAGCCTCCTTTTCTCCAGGCTAAACACCCCCAGCTCCCTCAGCTGCTCCTCATCAGACTTGTGCTCCAGACCCTTCCCCAGCTCCTTGCCCTTCTCTGGCCATGAAGGACCTGAAGGACACAGGTATTCCAAAGGACTGTCACCTGCCAGGTACATGGAGACACACAAGGGCGTTTTAAACTATACCACACCCCTCCATGCAGGGAATTAGATCCCAGCCAAAGTGGGACTCTATGAGCAAATCAGTCCCAGAGCAGAGTTTTATCAGCTGCTGCCACAGGTTTTGATCACAAGTAGAGCCATGATGTGTTGATGTAATCCAGGGAACGTGTATTACTGAGCTGATGCTCCCTGAGACCTGATGAAAAACCCCTAAAATTTCCCTTGCTACACGATCAAAACTCTGCCATAAAGCAGGTAGAGCTGGGCAAGGGGCTTGTTCCTGACCCATCTATCAGTCACTGAATTCAGAACCAAACCACGTGATTCTTTAACACTCTGGCTGTGAGTGGCCCAGCTTGACAGCAGTGTTGTTTTCCATATTAAAAATAAACACAATTCACAGGGCACACCTCCTGGCTGATGCTTAGCATCTGCTAGGCTCAGTCAATAAATAACAAGAGACATGTGTGTGCCTGAATCTCACCTTTAATTAAAATGGAGCATTAGAGAAATCTGGGGGGATTTTTTTTCCTTTTTTTTTTTTTTTTGAGATCACAAAGCAAGTATTCATCTGTAACCTTGAGCATTATGAGAGATTTCAAAAATATTCACAAATATTAATATTTGCAAAGCTCATTGCAAATCTTTGAAGATCTAACAAATGAGTTTTTAAGCTTCTGTAAGCAAGGGTGGGGGAACATCTGCACTTTCCTCTGTTTAAGAAACACGCTATTTGAGTAGTTTTAAGCTATCACCATAGCTGCAAAGTTTTTAGAAGCAAAAAACAGAGTAAAGGAAATAATCCTGTCCTCTAGTCACAACACTTCTCCAGCCTTTTCAAACAAAACTCCTCTGTATTTGCTGGTGCAGAGACAGCAACTGTTGGAGTCGTGCAAACACATAAGGAGGGCCATTAAAATGCAGCAGCACTTTCCTGAGCGGGTACAGCACACTGTTATCAGCTCAGGTTTCCTGTGCCAGCTAAACCACATCAAAGATATGGAGCCTTCACCCAGCTCTGCTCCCCATTCTCTAAACCAGCACTGGCTGCTCCACATCCCCTCTTCTTGCTCAGTTTTAAGAGGGTGGTTTCACAGGTGTGCAAATCCATTTCAGGCAGCGCTGGTCGGCGTGTCCCCCTCAACCCTGCCCACACTCGCACTGCCCTGTGCCTGTGCTGGCCCCAGCACTCCTGCAGCAATGCTGTAAAATGTTGTAGGGAACTGAATCATCCAAAAAAAAAAAGACAAAAAAAAGACCCAGCAACGAGTTAGTTTTTCATTTTAAGTAGGAAAGAAATGTAAGGAGGGGCTGCACTGGGGTGGTCCTAACTCAGGTCAGCTTAAATTGCCATGGGAGCATCATCACTCTGCTGGATCACCTGGAATCCATCCCTCTGGATGGCACTCAGGTATTGGTACATCTTTTCCTAATTTCTAGAAGCCTCTAGAGCCAAAAGGAGGGGGGATGTGGGTACCACCAAATGACTTAGCTAGTGGGTAAGAGCAGGTCCTCCTCAGCAGCTGGTGTGTAGTTATCTGTTTTCTGAGTCACTGGTTCAAAGCCCACATTGAGCTAGCACAGAGATCTCACAGGATGGATTCTGGACCTCAGACAAAGCACATCCTGACTGTTTGGGGTACAGCACTACTTCAGACAGTTCCTGAATACGACATGTGGGACCTTGTCTTCCTCTCCTCTGCAACTGGCACAGCACAACTACAACCACAGAATGAGCTGGGTGAACCCCAAAACTTAAACACACCTGAGCTGCTGGGCTGCACCCTGATTCCAAGAGGGGACAGTCAGCCCTGGCAGAGACAGCACAAGGACTGTGTGTGCTCCTGCCCCACCACAGCGCTCAAAACAGGAGGGAGAGGAAGACAACCTGGTGGGAAAGGCTTGACGGCTTAAACTTCGTGAGGGTGAATGCCTGTGATGCCTCCAAGAAAAGCTGAGACATTTGACAAGAAAAGGGCTTTGCATAATTGCTTGCAGCCTTTTGGAAGGAGCTTAACCCCATATGCTAATTGCAATCTGTAAACTCCTATATCATGCAAGACTGGTTCAATCTTTTAAAGGCAGCTGAGACCTGAGTCTGCTTTTTATGTATTTTTCTGTTGCTGCCCCTTTACATATTTGCTTAAGGAGAAATGACATTGAGATCTGTAAAGGTCAGTTGTTGATGAGACCTCAGAATGGACAGATACAGGGGTGGATCAGCTGGTTAAACTTATTTTTTAGTGCCAAAGAGGCTTTTGGTGTTATTGTTATTATTACTAACATTTACTGTAGCAGCTGTAGGCTCTGAACAAAGCTAAGAAAAATCTGCATAAACATACATCAGCAGGGACAGAGTGTGATAAAAAGCATCCTTTTTTAAAAACCATGTGAGTAGGGGATACGGAGAGAGGACAAGTGATTTGCCTGAGTTCACAGGGAGGTTTTGTTGCAGAGACAGAAATGGAATCTTTCTCCAAAGTCCCAAATTAGCATGCTAACCTTAAGTTTAGCTTTGCATTCACGTATGAGAAATGTCATTGAGAAGAATGATGCGAAAAATACAGACCTTGTCATCCAGAATAGGCTCACACTGAGAGTAGTTTATCTTGGAAGCCCATGTCCCATTGCCCAGGCATTCTCTGTAGGCATTTCCTGGTACAGACCAAAATAAAAGAGAGATGAACACTCTGTGCTGGACTTTAAACAGCCTAGAAATCTCACAGATTTGAGAACAGATTAACAGAACAGATTATTTACAAGGCAAATTAACTTATCCCACCTCCATGAGGACTAGAACAGCCCGCTGAGGAGAGAAATGGATAACACAAACACAACTGCAGACTACAAGTATTTAAAGATACTGATTGATAATGTTTTCTTACAGTCTATGAGTTCAGAAGACAGAAAAGGCATGAGAAGAAGGTTGCAAGAGAAAGCTTAATGTTGGTAAAGCCTTTTAAAAAGCAGCTACATCCAAAACCAGAGAGGTTCAGGCGTTCAGTGCCCCATCCATGAGAATGGTGTCTGTGTGGTAAACTTATTGCTCTGCCCCCCTTCCATTTGTCCTGCTGCAAACTAGAAGCAGCATTCCTGGAGACGCTGATTTTCTGGAGTCTTCCTGTGCAACACTGTAACTGGGAAAACTTCAGCAAAGAACACGAGGAGCAAGATCAGCACATCTCCCAACCCTGGGACAGGTGGGCTGGGGGGGGTGGGAGCACACTGGAATCTACCAAAAATTAGTTCAGAAATGGGGACATCTAGGTTAGGATGTGTCTGTGGAAAAGAACCCACTTCTGGTCTTTTTCCAAGGTTCCAGTTCTCCCCAAATGTAAGTGAAAATCAGAAATTACTTCACTGAAGCAGAGAGATTTCATGTCCAATTGCAATGTAACCCCAAGGAGCTCTGGGAACTGCATGTAATAATATTGGGGGCGAGGAGGGGAGTTCAATTTCTGGCAGGAATTCCTCTTCATCCCAAGGAACTCCGAGGGAAAAACTATGCAGTTCTGCTGTGCAAACTACCTTCCTCCACTCATCAGAAGTACATCCAATTCCAAGCAATAATTTTTTTTGCATTCTTATTTTGAACTGTTTCTTAGAAACAAGCGAATTAAAATAAAACAGGAAATTCAGAAGGATCCCCAAAGGACAAATACAGGCGACTTCCTAATGAACTCTTTGTGATGTTCTTGCTGCCCTTGATCCAATTTCTTCCTGGGCCTTTGCCATGGTCATTCAGTGCTAGTGCAGCACCCAGCCCTCAGGAAAATCAGAGGTCAAATAAAGGCATTAAATTGAATGTTTCTAAAAGTTTTGTTGACAACAGCCTTTGAAAAAAAGGTAAAGAGACTTTTTCAAAAGGTGTTTTTTCTTACAGAGAAAGAAAGTCCACATGGAAAGCAACAAGACACTCCAGATTACACCATATCCACATAGAGCCCTGGATTTTTGACTGCTGTTGTCTATTTGCACTTTTCCACTGTTTCTTTTGGAGTGACAAGGCCAAACAAAAAACAGTCTGAGTGGGATTTAGGTGGTAGGGTCCAATTTGCATCCCTCAAAGCCTTTGCATTTGTCCCATTATTTGGCCAGTTGCTGATTTTGAGTCTCTGTAGCAAATTTCTGACTCTCCAGACACTGAGTGGGAACTTCTGATGCTTAGTCAGATGTTGAATCCCAATTCCAGAGTAGTGCTCATGTGAAACCCTTATTTTATTTGTTCAAACCCTTGTTTTATTCATTCTGACTCTTCATTTCCCTTGCTGTGCCTCTCCAGCTCAGGTGTGGAGAGCACAGACACAACCAGGACTTAAAACATACAGCCCACATCAAGGCAGTTCTTTGAGGAACTTTGAGTTACCCGTGTTTATGAGCTGTCACACCAGATCTCCTACAGGGTGAGTATCTGAACAGGAGGAGGAAAAAAATCAAACTCTGAATTTCTCTAGTCCAGAATCTCCTCCAATATCAGTCACTTCTCAGAAACAACAGCAGCAAGTAGATCTGACTTCTGGGAATATCTCATTCCAAACTCTGGTAGTCATAACTAATTTATATCCCAGAGCAGAGGTCTTCTTTCTTTCTTTCTTCCAAATGTCTTACAGCATTAGCTCTAATAGCCACATGGAAACAAGTTTCTGATCATACTGAACGTATTTTCATGTATCTATTTTAATAACATCATGCAGATCTTTTCACCCAGTGCTTTTAAAGGAGAAACATCTCATTTAGTGAGTGAGGTAATAGAGAGTGAGAGCCTCACTGAAGGCACCTGGAGGAAGCAGCTCTTGTTGACGCACAGACGAATCCCGTGGCATGTAGCGAGTCCAGCCGTTTCTTGAGGATATTGGATCGATCCCACGTGCACTGGATGGAGGCTCACTGTGCTCACAGACACTCTGCCACATCTGGCATGTGCTAAAATTCCCGCGTGTGCTGGTGTATCCCTGCACAGAAGACCCTGGATAAAGTAACGGCCACTTCAAGTCATCAGCCGGGCGTTTTTTGTAGCGGCAAACAAACAGCTGCTTCCTGACATCCCTGGTTACTGTCAAAGGCAGCACAGAGAAGATGAGGGAATACAGACACTGGACTCAGTGACAGGCTGATTTTCTGGGACATGCAGAGCTGTGGCAGGGATCAAAGCAGTGGAGAGGTGCCAAAAATGACAGACACATTGGTTGCATGAGAGAGAGCAATGGAAGTGATGTGTCCCCAGCTCCAGGGTATATAAAGGAAGAGGGAAACCAGCAGTGACTGAACATACTGAAAAATATTCCTTCTCACCTGGTTTTCCAGTGAGAACTGGGATTAGTGTGCTTTGTGCTAGAAGCATTCCTGCTCTTAGCTTTAAAGCACTGGGTGTGGAAAGAGACTGGATTAAGTTCAGTTTTTTCTTAATGATTGTCATTAAAAACTGGAAAAAAAAAGCGGAAGCATCATAATGGAGAACTCCATTGTAGAAACAAACAGTGAATGCCCAGGAAGAAAAGAACAGTTACATGATCTTTCTAGGGCAAAACGAGCTAATTATAAGTAGAAAGAAATAGAGCTATCAGAACTATTTTTTTCCTAGCTGAAAAACAATGGTGTAAATTCTCATTTTCTTTGACAAATGACATACTGAAGAATTCAGTATACTTTCTCTTCTTATAATTTCTCCTTCCTTGCTGACTTTGCTCTAAAGAAGAAACACACAAAATAAAGAGATATTTGGTGATTACAACATGTGGTTATTTGTGCTCTGTGTGCACTTGCACTCAGAAAATGCAACTGAACGAGTGGATTTAATGTTCATGCAAAGCAATAATGAGTAGTAGATGAGTCATGACGGCACAGGCAACACTCAGTCATTATCCACAGAGCTTCTGACACATCATCCAATATTCATTTCCGTGCTTCAGCCGATGGTCTCTTCTTTGATTTTGGAAATGTTGGTTTGGTGGCACTTGATTTCTTCTGCTTAACCGTCAGTCCAGGGGATGGGCAAGGGAGGTAAAAAGGAACTCCCTGAATAGGAAGGAATGCGCAGAAGAGCTCAGGTTGTCACTTGGGTTGCTGTTACCTTCCAGAAAACGTATTTCATCCCCTCCAGGCCTGTCAGCACTAGATATGCACTTCTCTATTTCCTCTGAGAGCTGATCACAGTCATATTCCACCAGTAAGACCAATGACAGCAAATAGAGCCCAGATGCACATCCCAAGGACAGAAGTGCTGACATTTGCAACTTTAAGGTGTTGTAAAAGGGATCTCCACTCCTGAAAAACTTTGTGCCACATCACAAGCAGGGAGGTAAAAGATCTGAGCAGCAAAGCCTTGGCAGGGGTAGAACTGGGATACCTTATTCCTTCCAACCAGCCACTCACAGGAGGAACAGGGACTATTCTGTGTAGGAAGCTCCTGTAAAAGCAATGCTGGCTGAGAAGTCCCAGGTGCCAATTCCTCCTGACACCAGCTTTTGGGGAAGGAGCGTCCAGCTCAGCCTATTTATTTTATGGATCTTCTCTGAATATATTCAAAGAAACAACCAAATAACTACAAGAATGTCTCGCTTCTGTGCATTTGCATACACATGCCCACACCATGTAGAGCTTTTTTCTTAGTGGAGGAGAACCATTTGAAAGCAACTGAGAAATTCCAAGGTGGAGAGCGAAAGATCCTTGAATGGAGAAAAACAAAAGTTGTATTTATCCAAACAAACCCAGCTATGATAATCACAGCTCTGTCTATTTTCAGGGCAATGGGAATTTTAAGAAAGCTCAGCATATCTGTTGTTTCAATAAAGAGAAGCTGATCAACCCAGATTTGAGCACCGTAGCCCCAAAAATAATGGATAGTGATTTTCATCTGATGTGAAGGACATGAGAAAAACCCACAGGCTTTATTTACTAATTTTTAAGGACTCCTCACACTCCAGTGTTTGGTAAAGGGGGGAGACATCCAAACTGTTTACAGCTTTGCCCATAACCCCCTTCAGCACTCCTGCAACTCACTACCAGTATCACAAGGCTAGTTCTGGGAAAACTTGCATGGGATGAGTTTTTCACTAATAAGCTCAAAGACCTTTATCCCAGAACTGAAATGTGGCTTTCAGGCATCTAAACTCATGCAAAATGAACTCCTCCCAGTCATGTTAGACTTTATTAACAACTCTGCTAGACAATCATTTAAAAAGCCCCCAGTGTGTGTCTAAACAGCAAATGGAGCAGGCTACAGTCAATATTTGTCACCTCAACTGTGATTTTTCTGCTACTTAGAAACCACCGGATTCAGTGACTGTGGTAAGTCTCAGTATTCAGTGTAACTGCTTCGAAACCGCAAGTGCTCACATGAAGGTTGGACTTAAAATCCTTGATAACCAGTAACACCAGGCAGCAAAAGTACACACGAAGTAAACACGGAGCAGCTACAAAGGCTGCGCCAACACATGGGCTGAAAGCTGTGTCCAGTTCTGGGCTCCCCAGTACAGGAGACACATGGACATACTGGAGAGAGCCCAGCGGAGGAGCACATGGTGATTAAGGGGCTGCAGCATCTCTCCTGTGAGGAAAGGATGAGAAAGCTGAGGCACTTCACTCTGGGAAAGAGAAGGCTCGGGGGGGATTTACTACTGTATATAAATACCTGAAGGCAGAGTGCAAAGAGGATGGATCCAGGCTCTCTGTTTTTTCCCAGTGCCAGGATCAGCAGCCACGGGCATGAACTGAGAAACAGAAGGTTCCACCTGAACATCAGGGAACACATTTTTGCTGTGAGGGTGAGGGAGCACTGGCTGCCCAGGGAGGTTGTGGAATCTTCCTTCTTGGAGGTATTTAAAAACTGTCTGGACACGGTCCTGGGCAACTGGTTGTACGTGGCCCAGGTGACCTCCAGTGGTCACTTCCACCCTCAACCATCCCGTGATCCTGTGGTTAACGGGATACTATTACCGTCTGGAACAACTTTAAAACACAGCTTGGGTACAATGTTTTACATCAGTTTAAGAGGTAAAACCTTGACTTTAATTTCATTTCTAACTGCGGATGAGGCTCCATTTCCGAACGGAATATGTAAGGAAGAGCGTTTGATTAGTAGTATTCTTTATCTTTTGTTGTTGTTGTTCTATTGATCCTGCTGAAGAACATAAAGCCTTTTAGGTAGCAGTAACTCAATATGCATAGATTGGCCTGGTGGCTTGTGTTTAGTCAGTAGGAGTCCATTAAAAGCACAAAGCAAACGAGGGACAAGAGACAGGAGCACCGGGTAAAGGTAAGTGGATGTAATTCCCAGCAGGAAGTTAACCACATCATTCCAGTCATTAGCAGGTGAAAGACAATTCCAGACACTGCAAGCAGGCACTGCTGCAATGGATCTTGTCCTTGACAACTGGAACTAAGCTGGGTTTGAGAAAGTTTTTAGTTGTCTTGCTGTCTGTCATGTAGATGATTTTCTGAGTAGGTTTATGCTTCGAGTTATCACTAAAATGGAAATCCAGCTTCTCTAACTGCCTTTTGTCCTGGATCCCACACACACATGGAATCTTGAGACATCTGCTACTGGAGCGAAGGAAATAAACAGGCAAGCAAATAAATAACTAAAAGGCAGCCTGAGTTAAGCCCTGAGCTGGGCACAGCTAAGGGTATCCGACTGCTCTGACAGCTGATCCGTGTGAGGTGGCAGCCAAGCTGAAACGAAGGGTTCATCAGTCAGGAGACTGGAACCCCCACTGAACAAAATCCCTGGAAAGTACAAGGTGCTGGGAAGAGCAGTGAGCAGTGACTCTGGCAGCCCCAGAGACTCCCAGGTGCAGCAAACACCTGGAAGGGGACAGTGGGTCATGTCACCCATCTCCCCAGCAGGACTTGTTCAGTCCAGATTTAAAAGCCTAAGCCCCGAGAATTTCTGGCAATTGCTTTATAAAACTTCTACATATAGTCTATTAAATCTCTCCATTGTTTTGTGGTTGGTTTTGCTTGTTTGTTTTGGGTGTGTTTTGTTAATATCCTAAATATATATTTTTTTCTCACTCTTTAAGACAACTACTGAACTATTTTTGCCCCTGTACTGCCCTCTGACCAAGCTGAGCAATTAGCCTTCTTTTTGTTCTGCGTGTTTACCACAGGTGTTTACAACCTTTTAATTTCAAATATCAGCTTGCAGTCAGCCTGGTTCAGCACATCTCACCAGTCCTTTCCTACGCTGCCTTCAGGGCACAGCAAAGCAGCCCCCAAATGGAGGTTTTTATGCCAAGTTTGCCAATGGAAAACAAGCCCAAATAAGTGAGGTTTTCCCTTAGATATGCAACATTAAAATAGGTTCTGTGAAATGCTGGCCCGTAAAATCAGAAGAGACAGCAGAGAAAACCTGTCTTGTCTCAGTACCAGGCTTAAAGCTGGATGAAATTTTCTGAGCTGAATAAATGAGTTTTGAAATATATAGTTATGGGACAGCAAAAGTCACTTGCTAGATCAGGTAAATCGGACCCAGGTTTTTACGCCCCAAAGAAAAATTGTAGAAAAATTCAAAGAATACAGGAGTAACGCAAAACAAAATACTCCAGCAGTGAAAGTTGTAGCCCGTAAGTCACTCACAACATGGAACACTTCAACTCTGGTCCTTCCTCTGCTGGATTTCAAGAGGAACTTGAATCCACTTTAAGGAGTTTATTTCCTTCAGAGCGTCCTAATCACTGGGACATTTCAGGATTCTCCCAGTGTCTCCTCCAAATAAGTTTTATTCATTTAATCTTTAAAACAAGACAGTTTGCTTGGCATTAAGCAAAACCTTTTCACCATGATCCCCAGTAAATCCAAGAGGAACTGCATGATACAAATTCCTCAGAGAGGCTGCCCAGATTTCATAGGATTCAGATCAAACGGGAGACAGAAAAAACCTGCATAAAAGATACATCCCTTCATGTATAGACTATTCTTAGCCCTTTTTGTCTCAGAAAAACAGAAAGCCTTTAAAAATAGGAGCTGAATCACACGGCTATAAATTATTTATACATGTGCCACCCTTCCTCTTTGGTGTTTTTCCCCCCGATTGTTTCAGTGACAAGGCAGGGCCAGGTAGGATTCACGATGCATCAGTGCACTGCTTACTATTTCTAGAAATCATAAGTGACAGTGGCATCATTGTGACAGCAGCCAGACATCCAGGAGATTGGGGGAAAAAAAACTAAAAGTCTCTCTCCACTTACTTTATTTGTCAATGAGGGATATTCTGACAAAAATAAGGAGAGGCAAGAACAGTTATCCAACCGAGGCTTATTACTTTGTACATCAGCCAACATCCTCCTGAAAGCCAAGCTCTGTGCAGAGTTTCTCTCAGATGTCACAGTTAGGTTTTTCGGATTTCATTGTGGTTTGTTTTTTTTTTAAACATTCATGCAGAATTATAATGCACTTATAGGAGAGTCTTGGAAGGCAGATAAGTAAGACTTCAGGCAAGAAATGTTCCCCTAGAAAAATATTTCTAAACTCAGTTCTATCTGGCACACCAACCTGATGTCCCTTCAGGCTTTCAAGCACATAAGAAACTCTAATGAGTTTTCTACTGTTTTTCTTTGCCAAGAAGTCCTGAAAAGGTTCACCAGAAGCTCAAGCAGCCCAATTACGCTCACTTGCTATATCGACTTCCGACCTGCTAAAAAGCTCAAGTGATTCACCCAGGTCATATAACATGTCAGAAGCCAAGGAAGGAACAGAACCTTTCAGAAGTCTAAAAGTCCTCCAGACTTGCTGAGAGTTTAGAAAAACACTTCTCTGGGTTTGCAGCCCAAGGCACTCCCTGTTAGACTGACAAAGATTAAGGGCACCTGAGGAATTCAGTTCTGTTTGTCTGTACTTGGAATCACAGAATGGTTTGGGGCGGAAAGGACCTTAAAGATCATCCATTTCCAGCCCCCTGCCATGGGCAGAGACACCCTCCATAGACCAAGTTGCTCCAAGTCCCCTTCAGCCTGCCCTTGAACTTTTCTTGCCTTACACTGTGGCTGCCTGGCAGCAAATATTGCCATTTGAGCACCTTAAGAAAGATCCCAGAGACTGAACTGTGTAGAGCTGTCAGAAAAGTGGCTCTTTTTAACTTTCTTTAATGAAATACTTGCTAATACAAAACCTTACACAAAAGAAAATACACATTTGTTTTTTGTGACTTTCCAGTCCCTTGAAAGTCAACCCCCCAACTCAGGAAACACAGCTTCTTGCCTTATTTTTCACCCCTTTCATTCCTGCTGGGTTAACAGAGACTGTTCCATAAAACTCAGCTCTTTTATAGTCCACATTCTGTTTCTTTACAGCTTCATTTTGGCTTCTTTCAGGATTGAGGTGTGGACAGTTGCAGGCAGCCCCCAAACTGCTGCCCTTTCCCAAAACAATCACTCCTCAAAAGGATCACTGGGGACTCACCCTGGAAGCTGCTTTCTTTGTCTCAATTGCTTACAGCTCCTGTGCTAACCCTTCTATTAATAACTCAATAAAAAAAAAAAGAATTATTATTCAATTATATAATTGTTATCCCTAGATGTGATTAATTTCCTTAGGAAATTATTTCATGTCTTGTGATTAAGAAAAACTCTCCTTCTGAAATGTCAGGACTGTGCTGTTGCAGATACAACTGAGGCAACATCAGGAAGACAGGGAGAGAGAACCAAGTGAACAGGCTCACCAGCACCTCAGAAATGCTCAGTTAATTCTGCTTTCAGAGACCTGCAAGTGCAGAGTTTTTGTTCTTATTAATTGACGTGACAGGGTTTGGGCCACATGTGTCAAAAGCACTAAAGGAGGGGAAAAAGGAAAATAATCCCTCCTTTTCAGAGCGTGTCGAAAAGTGCTGCAGGGCCTAAATTAAAAGTATACCCTGTAACAGCCTGCCAAGTTCATCTTTTTCCAAAACTAATGGAGGTGATTTGCTTCTGTAACTGTGTTACTGAGCTGAACTTGAGGGGAATATGCAGGATGAGTCTGCAGCCTGCCAAGGGTATTTGCACTCTGCAGATAATTCCCTGAGACAGCATATCCCCAAATGTGAATGCACACAGAACCCAAAGATCTCCAGCTCAGCCCTGCCTGCATTTTTAAGCAGAAAGATAAAAGAGGGAGATTAGGAAGCCATCTGCGTTGAATGATTCCTCGGGTTATCACCTTTTCCCTTCTCCTGGTTTTCAGCACAAGAAAAAAAAAAAAGAAAAAGAAACAAAGAAAAAAAAAACCCAACAAAATTTGAAAAACCAAACCAGACCCCCAAATCAAATCTCTGAATTTCTACCTGAACACAAAGCAGAAATGATTTGCCCCCCCCCCCCCAAATCTGTTGCAAAATAGAAGTTTGACATTCATGCTGGGCTTGTCATTTCCACACACAGCTATTCAAATTAATCCTTGGTGAAAGACCAGGTATCACACACACACTTCTACTATCCCTTCTATCTCAGCAAGTCACAGAAACTTGAATTGCTGGAAACGAAAAGAGCACCCAGGGACAGTCTTTCTTCATGCTTGCCCATTCTTATTCCTCCCTGCAGATGAAAGAGCTCAAGATTAAGACATAAATTCTACTGTCCTGATGCAGATGCTCGTGTGAGTGAAGGCTACAATCTCCATGCTGCTAAGTAGATGTCCAGCACTGTTTGCTGTCCATGGTATCCATTCAATCCAGGGCATGAAATAGCACTAAATTCTCCAGTTTGAGCTAATTAATTAGTCCCAAAATTGCAGACAGCACAGTCTAGACAGATTCAGCTGATCTGTGGCCATTTACTTTATGGAGATGAACTGTTCTTCCATTTATCCCACCTCTATTGACAATAAGGGGAATTTAATCACCTGGAACACACATAAGCACCTTCACACAGACACCTGAATTGAGGTGTTTGGGCTAAACAAAACACTGGCCTGTAATTTGAAGTGGAACAATCACTCTGTGTCTGTTTTAAAGACTTCCCTCACTTGACTCTGGGTGATGCAATTGTTTCAAGAAACAGGCTATCATCCGACTAATTAATGTTTGTATGGATCAAGCCCAGATTATTAGGAAAGATTCTACAGCCCAGAACACTTCCACCTACACAGAGAGGGAACTTCCACTGGCATAGCTACCTAAAAAAACATGAGGGTGTAGTCTAACAAAAGGTTTCCACTGCTGGTTAGTCCAACAGATCATTAATTCTCCTTTTGTCAAGTAGTGGGAGTGAGTTCCTGTGGAGCCCCAGGACTGGAGGAGGAAAGTCAGTACCCAGCGGTGAAGCCCAATTTGTTTCTGAGCTCGACAGACTAGAAGAGAGCAGAGCTATGAAACTTCCTGCCTAACCCACCCTTTTGGAAGGCTGGCAGGGCACAGGCTGATAATGGTGTTTGATCTTTGCAGCAATTGCTTCTTAGTTGAAATTCAGAATTCAATTAGTCACTTGCCATAATTACTGAATGCACAGAGAGATGGCAGTGATAATGAGAGGTGTAACTGTACTTTATTACCTGTAGTAAGGCACTGTGGAATTGAGAAACACTAAGATCTGATTAACGCAGTAGTGGGAGGGAGAGGAAAGGAGCTTGAGGCTGGAGTTCTCCCAGGACAGGCAACTTGAGAAGACAATTTGTACAACCTGTGGAAGGAAATGAGGCTCTGTGTGCAGGGCCTTCCTCTGGTCAAGTTTTTGCTGAGGGGAGTGGGAAAGTGGGAAGCAATGCTCTTCTCGCAGAGCCTTCACTGCCTGGAATTTACGCAGGAATTTGGGAGCTGCAATCACAAAAGCAAAGCACAGCAGCTGTGTGAATGATTCACGATGGAGCACAGAGTCAGTGTTCGCTGGGAATGCTGACCTGCCCCCAGAACTCTGCAAAAACAAAGAGAAAGGTGGTTGAGAAAAGGAGGTGGTGATTAGGGATGAGACTAAGGTTCCAAAATGCACCCATTCATGGGATATTTGCCTGGCAAGGTTCAAATATTTTTGACATGGAATTCAGATGACACCTCCAGACCAGCAGCAGCAGAGGCTGCAAGATGAGAGCAGCACCAGGGAGAGACAAGGGCCCTCAGGAAATAAGGGCAACCCAGAGACATACGGGAACATATCACACACAACACAGGGAATGAGTCTGCTTAAAAGGTCAAGAGGATCTGCAAAACCTGATTATCACTGAGTCAGCACTGGGGATTTGCCTCTCCCACAGTAACATCCACCAGGAGCAGCTGCTTGGCCTTGCAGAGAGTTTCTTTGTTAGCTGTCTTTTTTTTCTTTTTTTTTTTTTTTTTTTTAAATTTTATTTTTATTTTTATTTCAAACTCTTCCCCAGATCATAGACCCAGCATTTTATAAGAGTCCTTGCCTTGTTGAAAACCACAAGTCTTACGGGATGATTCAGACGGATCCTGTCACACTTGCACGTCTCAGGATGTCTGGACAAAAACACAACATACGCTGCTGTCAGCTTATGCTGTGTTTGGTTGCCAGCAAGCACCAAGCCTTTCCTAAGCCTAAATATTCATCAGGGGAGTGCAGGGAAGAAACAGACTGTCTGCAAGACAAAAAAAGACTGCAAGTACGAGACGGGTGACCATTTGCCAAAGCAATCCCTGCCAGCTTTCATGTAACTAAACCTGATACAAGAATATAAAAATTCCAGATGTTTCTTGGCAGACATGAGCCCATTTTGCTCAGCCACAATTCTCTTTCTAAAAATGGAAGTTTAAAGAGGGGAGGAGAACGGGCAAGTTCTCCCGATTTCTGTGAAGTGAACTTGATGTTTCTCAATAAAACCCCTTCCCTAATCATACTATTTTACAGGATGAGCAAAATATTCAGCAACATCAAGAGCCTGAATTTTGATTGTGGAGACGACTGCTGATGTGAAGGTTATAAATAGCTTCTGTAGGCCATCACAGATTGGGTTTGTTTGAGACGAGAAAGCAAAGTCCCTGCAGATACAGAGAAATACAACAGTAATTCTGAATCTTAAAGTGCAGTGCCATATTTTCTGCTGATTATCTCTCTCTTTAAATACCCTCCTTCTCCCACTGGTGAGCAGAAGAAGGTTTAAAAACAACTTTGTGAAAACACTTGCCAGGAGAAAAGCAACACCCATCTCAGATCTTCTTTCTTTCACAGTCACAATGAGGAACAGGAACCTTTAATTCAGAAGTTGTCTCAAGGAGCACTGGGCTTTTGAGCTCCAGTTTTGCCTCTCTCTCAGATTTTCTCTTCCCACCCTTAAAACTAGTACCAAAAAGTTGACTGAATAAATAACAGGAACCGAGCAAAGCTATGGAGATCTCTTCTGTCCAGAGATGTTTTATCTGATTAGAAGGGCAGCAGGCAACATCTGACTTTGTACATGCAATTGCTGAGTTGACTTCTTAAAGCCTGTATTTGAAAGTCCACCAATTGCTTAAACCACCCAGGGCTCCCCTTTGTACACTTTATATTACTGTTTCCACTGCTGTGTTTGCATTCTTTCCCCAGTCCTCTCCTCTAGGACAGCATGTATTGAAACTTTAAGTGAGATCAAAAACCTGAGAGAAATCATATTTCATGTAGTGTTTGTTAGTACTGGACAGTACACCAGGAAATTTGGGTTGCAAGCGACATCAAAAAAGAAGTGGGGAAGTATGAGATTAATTTTGAGAGGGAACTGTGAAGGACCATGTTGTTCTGCAGGGATTGTTCTCATGCTCACACCACCTTATCAGTCAGAAAAGGCAGATCAAAGATATGCATTTGGCTGAGAGGGAGATGGGACTGTCTGCAGTGCTCCTTGGTCTCCACTTCAGTCCAGCTTCCCAGGACATCTCCCAGCCCCCACACGAGTGATCCTTCACAGGATGTTTCCCTGTGCACAAGGAGTTGAGTGATCACGTGTTGGACAGGAGGACCACGAATAACCTGCAAAAGGCAGGTGGAAAAGAGGAAAAGAGGCTGCTCCCCTGACATAACCCGATTAATACAGTGCCTCACTCATTTGGAAAACCTGCTGTTATGTAGGAAGGTGCTTTCTTATCACCTGATAATTATTGTCTCTTTGGGGGTTTGAAGTGGCATGGGAGGCAGAAAGGGAATTTTAACATCTCGTCTAATTTTATAGTGCATAAAGGGTGCTGTCAGCACATGCTGTGAGAGTCTAAGAAAAGCATTTCACCAGCTTCATTTCTTGGCTAAGCTCTCTGAAGAATCTTAAGAGCCTGAGCTTATTTCAA
Organism: Pseudotriccus pelzelni; assembly: GCA_035584735.1. Taxonomy (NCBI): domain Eukaryota; kingdom Metazoa; phylum Chordata; class Aves; order Passeriformes; family Tyrannidae; genus Pseudotriccus; species Pseudotriccus pelzelni. The sequence continues at coordinate 2,655,361 of JAWMRA010000078.1, read as the reverse complement.
GCAGGGACGATTAGGGAGCCACCCCTGAACCATCCCATGTGGGTTTGCGTTCAGTGTAGCCTGGCAAATGTGATGTGGCAGCTTCAACATCATCATATACATCATTTTAAGGCCCATGTACCTGTGGTCTCATGGCTGTCTGTAACACTCAAACAGCTTTGGCAGGAAACAGGGGGATGGATTTGTGTACAGAGAGAACAGAAATTGTGCTCCCAAACCTGTGGAGGAAAAGAAAATGCTCTCTAGAACAGGAGCTGCTCACCATTGGAATTAACTCAATCATCCAAGAGGAGAGAACTATAAAACTGGCACCACAAACTTCCCAGAGTCAGTTGTGTGTCACCTGCAGGTACTGGAGTGTCTGAAAAGGAAAGGCTGGTGACACTCTGTGTCCAAAATTGGCACTAACAAAGGTGGCAGAGAACACGATTCCCTTTGATGAATTCTCCATGACTACAAGGAAGTGGATGGAAAGAATAAGCCATCTCAGGTTGACATGAAACACTGCACACATTGCTTTACATGCAGGACAATAATAACCTAACCCTTACGATAGAAATTCTCCTCACAGCACAAAAAAGGACAGGACAGCTCCCAATCCCCCTCCCAAATATATTCTAGACACCTCTCAGAGCACAAAAAAAAAAAAAAGACACTTCCCATTGTTCCAACTTAGCTTTTCCTCAAAATTCCTTCCTTTCCAGGCAAGTTTCCCCTCACTCTGTATCAATCTGAAAGACCATTTTTTACTTTGCTTTAAATCATTAGGAAGAATATTTACTGGGAAGAATTTTTTCCCTGTGAGGGTGGTGAGGCCACAGATTTATGTAGCCCTTTTCTGGGACATAAGCAGTAGCTACAGGGATTCTGAGGAAGCACTGTAAATTGGATCCAGACTGAAAATAAAAATAAAAATGTTGGGTAGGCTTTGTTTGGTGGTTTGTTTTTTTTTAACTTGTGGTTGTTGCTGCTGTTCATTTATGTGTTTTGTTGTTGGGTTTTTGTTTTGTATTTGTTTGTTTGTTTTTGAATGGTCGTTTGGGGTTTTTAAAAATTATTTTAAATCCAGATCGCTCTACATCAGGGATGCAAAAGATGGAAGGAGGTAAGAGGAAAGCAAGGCAATCTTCTTAGCCCAGCACCATTCCTAAAGAAACAGAGCATCCAGCAAGGGCAGAAGCCAAGAACTCGAGGTGGAGAAAATGTTCAGGGTGGCTCAAAGAGCATAAAAGAGGTGGTGATGCTTCAGCACTCGTCAAATTTAGTTTAATACAGGTAACTGCCCAAAGGGCTGTAAGGCAGGACACTGCAAAAAGCTCCTGCCATTCAGAGCAGACTTTGCTGTTCTTTAAATAGTTGCTGGTTTCCTGTCATGCTGACATGGAAGATGGGCACTAAGACTGGCTGTTTCCAGTGACAATGCAAGAGGATTTGGGGAAATTAGAAGGGGGAAAAAAAAAGTGTGTTCAAAAAGATTTATCGTTTCCTTTCAACAAAGAGAGCAATTAGATCAGGTAAAATACGTTTGAAAGTGCTCATTCACCTAGGAGAAATGTTTAGTGCTCATCATTTGCTTCCATTTAGTTGAGACTCTCCCATTTAGACACTTACTAACTACTTTGGAAATAGATTTTCTTTTATGAAAAGAAAAACATTACTGAGAACTCATACATTACACCTCTTACACTGAGACAGATTTATCCACAGTGCCATTTCCATTTCAATCACAGAATGAGCTCCCCAAGAGCAAATCGAGTGAGCAATATTTAACCAGTGGGTAGTCAAGTGAGGAACTGCTTAATTGATGTTCTCTCTGGTACCAAAACATAAAATCCTAAATCTCAAGTTTGCCATGAACAACTGTGCTGTAGAATAAAAAAAAAAAAAAGAGTAAAAACAAACAAACAAAAAAACCTCAAACCAAACCACACCAAAACAAACAAACAAAAAAAAACCAGAAAAAAGTAATGTTCGAATGGGCAGAGAAACTTCATTGGACTTCAAAAAAATCCAAAGTGCACGAAAAAGTGTCTTAAATTTATAAACACTTTTCAAAGTAACACAGCTTTGACTTTCTCTGCTAAATAATAACGAGCTACTGAGTTGTATATCAAATGTGGGAAAGGTGATATGGTGATACTAGAGTTGTTTTCTTTGATAGATGAATTAAAAGGTTTAAAAGGTAACTTCACTTTTTTTTTTTTAAGGTAGGGTGAAACTTTGATTGCATTTAAAGAACAAGTAATTATGTTCTATAGCAATACAACTTTCATGTACACATTATGAACAGAAAAGAAAAGCTACATAATCTTGTTGAAAAGTATGTCAGCTTGACAGTTTAGGCCTACTTTTAATTTAAGGTGACCAGGAAAACATCTGCAGTGCAACATAAAACCTCTGCACAAAAATGATCATCCAAAGCCTCTTCTCTAACAAAAATAAGCAGCCACTTACAGCTTCCTACTGGAAATGTTCCTTTTGGCCCAGTGCCTCAGGAGACTAAGTCAGTGCTGTTCTATTAAGCTCTAACACTGTTTGGTCCGATTTCTACTCCATGAATTTTATTTTAAAACAGTGCAATTGGGAGATTCAGTCTATCTCCAATTGCTCTATCATCTGTCAAATAGGCAAAGACCTTCTGGAAAACCTCCAGATTTTCCTTCAGCCCTGCATTTGCCACCCCTGAAGGCAGGTAATTCCACAGGTGTGGAATCTCTAGACAAGATAGGATGAGAGGAAGAAAGAAAAGGGAAAAAAAAAGCTTTTTAAAAAGTAAAAAAATGTGTATAAAGATCCATAGTGCTACATTCTAATTAGCTGTTCTCAGCCAGCCTGGCAAGGCTGTCTAATTAGCTGTCACAAATCAGCCCTAAATAATTCTATTAAGTCCCTCTTTTGCCTGTCCTGCAGTGATGACTCTCCAAACCCATCCAAGCAGTGTGTCCATCTTCAAGCCAAGACAAAAAGACTTTGCTTGTTTTCAACCACAGAAGCAACACAGATGTGGAAACTTGTGGCATTATTGCTAAAGATGGACATGTTCAGAGGGTGGTTTTTCTCTCTGCATCTTTCTGTGTTGACCAGAAATGGAGTTGAGAAGACAAATCAAAACCAATCATCATTCAGAGATGGCTCAAGTTCAGTCAGATAAATCCCACCTCATGTATACAGACAATCCAAAATTATTTTGGGTCTTGAGGTTCAGCAAGTACAATGATACAGTTTTCCGGTACTGAGCCTAGAAGAATTCTAAAGTAATGAAATCCAAATGGAACTGAACATTCTTTCAGGATGGGTGGGACGTGGCACCTTAAGGCGCACACAGACCATGCAGCGAGGCACAGCTACAGAAGTTAATACCTCCTGAATCTGGAATTTAATCCCTCTGTGGTTTTAGCAGGAGTAGTGAGGGGTCAATACCCACAAAAGGACATTTTGAGTCTTACAAATTAGATCATTTCTACTAAAGTGGCATCTGGGGGTTTTGTACAGCACTGACTTCAGTTACAGAGGCAGAAGCCTCAGGCACAGACCCAGCCCTCGTGGTGCTGTGATTGAAAACAGCACCTTTCCAACATTTCTGTGAGCTCAGGCTGTGAAGAAACGTTGTAAGAATAAGAAACTGGAGGTGGAGAGCGAGATCCAAGCCAGGCAATGAGAAGACTGCAAATAGCCTAACAAAAAAAAAACCAAAACCAGTCACAGGGCACAGCTGATCACAAACAGGATGCTCCGGGACAGAGTTGCCATCAGCCTCCACCAAATCCACACAGCATGGACCAAACCTCCGCTCCAAAAGAAGTGATGACCACAGTGAGCACACCAAGGGAAGGATGGCTTTCATGTAAGCAGAGGGGCAGGCACTGATCTCTGCTCTGTGGGGACCAGTGCTAAGACCTGAGGGAATGTCATGAAGTTGTGTCAGGGGAGGTTTAGTTTGGATCTCAGGAAAAGGTTCTTCCCCCAGAGGGTGGTTGGGCACTGCCCAGGCTCCCCAGGGCAGTGGGCACAGCCCCAAGGCTGACAGAGCTCAAGAAGAGGTTGGACAATGCTCTCAGGCACAGGGTGGGGTTGCTGGGCTGTCCTGTGCAGGGCCAGGAGTTGGACTTGATGCTTCCATCTCAGCAGACTGAGTTTCTATGATTCTATAAAAGCCTGGCTCAACCCATCCATAACAAAAACTGAAATGCCCCATCCCTGGAAGTGTCCAAGGCCAGGCTGGATGGGGCTCTGAGCAAGCTGCTCTAGTGGAAGGTGTCCCTGCCCATGGCAAAAGGGTGGAACCAGATGATCTTTAAGGTCCCTTCCAGCCCAACCCATTCTGTGAGCAGGCATTTCACAGCTGAACCTCCATTTCCCCTGCTGTACCTTGAAAAGAGAGAACTGCTACAAAATGTTTCCCAAATGAAAGGTTAGTGAGTAAAAGGTGACTTTTACTGGAGCAGTTCCCATTAAAGACTTTTAAAATGAAATCATTACCAAGATTTTTTTCTTCTCAGCTATCTGATTTTAATTATATCACGTGAAATGAGATCATTCAATGCACTACCCTTAAACTCTTCTCCTCTTAAAATAGGATCTGAATCTTTCTATAGATAGAAGATTTTTAAAGTAATTACACATGAAGTGTTTCGGATAAAGTGCCTTTTCCTTTCCTGTGCAGAAGAATTTATCTTCAGATCAATCAATAGAAGGAGGTCTTCAGATTTTTCTAAGGAGAGTACAAAGGTAATTTAAATTTGTTCTCGTTATTTTTGAAACATGAATGAGATGGGATATACATCATATAACCGTTTCTTCTGGTCATCATCTGCAAAGTTCAGTTAATCACTGGATTTAGCTGTTAAATGATTGCACATCCTGAATATGACAGGAAGAAACATTTAACTTCAGGGAATTACTCAGAATTCAGCTGAGTCTAAGAGAAGAATACAGCTCTGCTACCTTAGTACTGAAACCACTTACGAAAACTATTCACAGGATACTTCAGGCTGCAGAGAATGCTGCTTGATTACATGTGACCACAGCCAGTTTACAAATCCTTCTTTAAATCTTTCTACCTTCTCCATTTTCCCCCACTTTCTTTCCACTTATACTTTTTTTCCATCCTGAAATGGTGTTGTTCATGGTCTGTCAAAATAACTGGTCTCAGAGCTGAGGCACTGAGTGACACAGAAAGCATTCGTAGAAGGATTTGGGGAACTATATAGTGGCAGTGTAAAAGACAACTTCCCTTGGGATAAATGTGAGGGAAATGGATGCACAAATGCTGCTGAAACAGTGGATGCTGAAGCTCCTCAAGGTCTGCTGAAAGGAGAGCAGTTAGTGAAGGAAAGCTTGGAAAGCTTCCTCAATAATCAGCTGGTGGCACCAGACTGGAATGAGAGCCTCACCTTTGGAGCTAAATTAGAGAAGGCAGAAACACACACCCAGCCTTTACAGCCCTGTAGAATTTTAAGGATTATTGTCAAATAGGATATGATATCAGAAACTTCAGGAAAGTTTAGAAATATTTGTAGGGAATGATGATAATTACTACAGATCAGTGACTTTGTTTCAACAAAAGAAGATCAATTACGAAATTTTTTGAAGTTAAGACACTAACCTAGAATTTCAGGTAAAAAACACCAGTTTAGTCTAGTGTCTCTATTTTGGGAAAGGATATGTGCTACAGGCAGAGAGAATTTCTCCCCGGCTTCACTGAGCTGTAAGAGATAAAAACGCCTCTGAGTCAGCACACTGAATTGTTTTCTGGGACCAAAAACCAGTAAGTGTATTTAGCTATAAACCATGGCTCAAATTTGAAACATTTACACCTGGTTTCAAATACAGCCAGAGGTCACTGCTGAGACAGCTGTGGGAGGACCATGACCGGAGGGAGTATTTCCAGAGGAGCGGTGGGAACCCAGCCAAAGTGAACTGGGCAGTGGGGCTGCAGCAGCAGCACCTCAGCCCTGACAGCTCCGTCAGTCCTGCTGGGCCAGAGCATCACAAACTGATGGCTGTGTGTCACAGCTTTGGTGTTATTTGCACTGAGTCGACCTACACTGGCTGCATCTGTAACAGTCAGCAACTTAAATCCCACCCCTGACTGCAGAGCAGACCTCTCCCTTTTTGCAAGGTTCTTCAGAGCAAAAATTGATCTCCTTCCAAGAGTGGCATATCCTTCCAGGCAGGATCTGCAACCAAAAATTAGGTCAACTCGGCTAGACTGAACAAAAATTTCCATTCAAATTCCATTCAAATGCCCCAGTTTATCTTCTGGAAGCCTTTCCTTAGGACAGCAGCCTGTGCTCTCCAGCGTTCAGCCCCCATAAATATATTTCCAAGACTGAAGAATTTGCTGAAAAAGAGATCAGGATGAATTTTGCAGTATTTATTTCACATCCTCCTGTGCTGGGTTGACCTTGGCCAGCTGCCAGGTGCCCACCAGTCCTTTTGTTCCCCACCTTTCCTTATCATTATTACTCTTTCACTCTTTTATGTGAAGTTTCTCTTGCAAGGCTTCCTGCCAGACCCTTGTGTCAAAGGCAGGTTTATGTGAACTGTTATTACATAGCACTACTCCTTCATTACAAAATTATATGTATTATGCACAGCAAAATTGCATAATCTGTGTAATTAGCTCGTCCCAGTCATTGCTGGCAATGAAAACATCTGTGAAGGTTGAGCAGAGGGGAAAGCTAATGACACCCATTCAGGAATAAGGATTGCACCTGTAAAACTGACTGGCTGAGCCCTCTGTCTTGTCCCAGAGCACTGCTGAGACAACCATTAACCAGAGGCACTCAGAAGACACTGATTTATAGCAAGTACTTGCTGTAAACTGCAGCAAACCAGAAGCTGATTCATAAATAGACAAGAGTGTGTGAGCTGGGATGAGCAGAGACAGTAACTTCAGCTTCAGGATTAGGCTGTCAAAACTCACTGATGCATCAAACCCCACAATGCAGAGTAAAAGCTGATCCTTCTCCATTCTTAGTTCTTTATTTTTCTCTTCTTTCCCTCCTTGTCCTGACAGCAGCTTTGTTTCTCCTTCTACTGCTTGGTCCATTAAGTATAAGCCCTGAGTCTACATTTTCTTTAATTGAGAGTTAACTGGTTTCACCATTGCTTTGCTTCTTCCACTTGTGGGCTGCCCAGACCCTGCTGACACTGTCACACCCCTGCATCCATGGGGCTGACTCCAAACAGGGAATCAGTACAGCTACTTTAGCTTTAGCCCTAAAAACGCAATGAGGAGCCTGATCAAAGCCTGCTTCCTTCTAACATCCTGTCTGTATCACATTATTTCCCGAGTTTGGAGAGAGAGAGTTTGAATTCCTCCTCTTCATCTGTGCTACAAAGTTGCATGATGTATCTGAAGTGTATTTTCAGGAAAAAAAGAAACCTGGAAAAAATGAAACAGCTTATGAAAAATGAAGACAATCTCCACTGATAAAGCAGGACAGCTCACTGATTTATCTCCAGTGGATCAAGGAATGAGGCCAAATCCACTGGATGGGATCCGACTACAGGATATGTATTATACTAGAAAATGTAGCCTAGGAAACAACCCTGCATTGCAGAGAAGAGCAGCAAAGAGCTGAATAAATGTAATTGTGTTAACTAAGCACTTCATCTGGCACACAGAAAAACTGCAGGTGCTACAGACCAGCAGGTCTGCACCAAGACAATGAGGCACGAAAATAGAGAGATCCAGATTAGCTGTGAGAACTACTGGCAATTGTATCAATCACTTACACTAAATATCCAAGCTCATGGATATTTCTGTGATTCTGAAGATGTAATGAAAATAACTTCAGTTTTCCCACACCACACAGAGGGATGCTTTCCATTCAGTTCACATTTCCACACTGAGGACAGAAAATTTTCATTGCTGAAAGAGAGACCTGGAGAGAAACAATATTAAGACACTGAAATCCAACCGCACTTTGTTACGTCCAGAAGTCTTTGTAGTCTTATAAAGGACTGCAAAACACAGATTCTGTCCTCAGCTCTAAAGAAATTAATGACACTGAGGAATAGAGGTGACATTACCAGGGAACTGCTTGCACTGTAAACCAAAAAAAGGAGAAATCTTTATAGAGTTGGAAAGCTTCAGAGTTCCCGATATACTGGAATTACTTTACAAAGGGCAAGAGTGAAGGACGGGAGACTGAAGCAGCTTGCCTGAGGCCAGCTGCAGGGTATGAAGTAGGTCTCATTTACTATCCATTCTGACAGATCCAAGCTGCAATTCAGCACAAACCCACCCTGGTCCTTCCCCTCTCAAACTGGCACAACCACAATCACTGTCTCTTGTCTGCAGCAGGGCACCAGCACAGCCCCCACGTGGTGGTGATGTCCCAGATGGATCGATGCCAGCTGTGGTCAGGAAAGTCCTTGCTCTCACTCTCAAGGCAGCACAGTCAGAACCAAAGTGGTTCTAAGGTGAGGTTGTGGTCCTGTCACATGCCTGCCCACCAACTCAGGGGCGACAAGATTGCCAGAGGGACGACAGCAAGAAAAATAATGAAGGAAACCAGTCTATGAACATCTCTTCCCCCACAGGCATGGGAAGAGAGAAAATACTTAGGCCAAACATGCTAAAAATCAAGCTGCACAACACCTTTTCATTTATAAACAGAACCATTTGGTCTGACATTTTCTTCTGTTGAGTTCTAGTTTGCTCAGAGGTTCTGGTTGCTATTTTGTGCTGCCAGCCTTGGATGTGCTGCACTATCACATTTATTCTTTGTATCTGGTATTTAAGCATCAATTCCCTTCTCTCACCTGCAGTGCTTTGGGATGGCAACTCGGGTTTTTGCTTGCTGTCTCCCAGCTGGCAGCCAGCCTGCATGGCACTCCAGTTCTTCCCCACAAATGCTTTCTTCACATTTCCCCCATCCCTCTGTCAGGGTTCACACACTGCATTCTTTGTCAGCATTAACATCTGAGCCACTCCTCACCCGTGTCCTGCTATCCCACCTTTCCCTCTCACCTCCCAGCACTTTGTCCTTAGTTTCTGCGAGCTGGTTACTGCTCCCCACCTCTGCACAGCCTGCTGGGCTCCACTGCCAGCTCTCCCTCCTGCACAGTGCCATTTCTGCATTTGAAATCGCTTCAGCCACTTAGAGAAGTCTTCTGCAGGAACTCCACCCTCACCCATTTCCCACAGCGACTCCGAACTCGTGTTGTTCTCCAGGAACAAAGTCTCTTGTCTCTCTCTCACTTTCACCTTGACAGGTTTGAGAGCTGGGCCTGTGCAAACCCCGCGAAGTTCAGCAAGGCCAAGATCGAGGTCCTGCACCTGGGTAGGGGCAAGCCCAAGCACAAATACAGGCTGGGCAGGGAATGGATTGAGAGCAGCCCTTGGGAGAAGGACTTTGGAGGATGTTGGTGGATGAGATGTTCAACATGACCCTCAGAAAGTCTGGGCTGCACCAAAGAAAGTTCAGCCAACAGGTCAGATTATCCCCCTCTACTCTACTCCTGTGAGATCCCACCTGGAGCACAGCATCCAGCTCTCTGGACTCGCTCCAACAGATCCATGTCATTCTTATTCTGGGGCTTTGAGCACCCCAGTCTAGTGGAAGGTGTCCCCACCCATGGCAGAAGTGTTAGATTCAGGTTCGATTAAGGCCCCCTTCCAATTCAAGCCATTCCTTGACTCTGTGATATGAAACTTCCAGCACTTCAACTGCCTGATTTCATCTCAAGGAAGTTATTTTTACCCTTCTACCTCGAGCAGAGAGCTTTTCTGAATGAGCCATCCATGAGTCAGTGACATTTCAGGATTCAATCAGGGCAATTAGCCCTGCCTTTTCCAGCTGATTTTCATTAAGGTAACATGGCAACTAGACAAAGGTCAGTGCCCCATGAGTATCACTTGATTCCCCTAAAAGCAAGCAACGGTTGAACTAAAACAAGTAAAATGGTGCAGAAAAATTACATATTAGAGTTCAATAGATAAATGGAATCAAAACAAGAGACTGAGACTGTTACACAAGAGGTAACAAAGGTGCTTATAAAAAACACCATCACTAAGTGCTATGTCACAAATGACCATGAAAAACAAACAATTGATGATGGAAGCCACTAAAGGATCCATTTGAGATCTGTAGGGACATCAGAAAGCCGCAGAAATGCTGGTTAGAAGGAGCAGGAGAGTTCATCTAGTCCAAGTTGCAATATGTCATGTTGCCACACCATGTTTGGGTTTTTTTTACCAAGCAAAGCCAGAAGTTCTTTAGCTCCATGCTCAAAATCACTAGAAATGCTTCATTTCAAGAAGGAACTGATAAAATTGGAGTGAATTTTTCAAAGCTACTCACAAACCTAAAAACTCAAACACATAACTGACTTACCACAGTGAAATTAGTTTCTTTCCCTGGGATTGCAGAAGGTGAATTTGAGCTCAGGTTTACCAGAAGCTGAGTGAACACACAGATTTTCATCTGGTCCCAGAGGATCAGTGACATGCTCATACCTACCCCATTCACAGTTCTTTCTGTTCCTAGTCAGGGACTGGAAAATGAGAGTGGGGTTGGATGAAGAGCTTAGCAGAGGGAAAGCACTGAAGGCAGACAGGAGGCATGCAGTTATCTAACCAGTTGAAGAAGTGATGAAAAAATAACACCTCAAATTCTCTTGAAGCCCTGTAAATTGCAGTGACTGCGGTCAGGTGCTGATGGAATCGCAAGAACTTGCTCAAGGATCTGCAGCTGAGATCTAACAGAGAACAGGAATCCCTAGGGAATTCTTAACACTTCAGTAACAGCTGAAAAATCCAGCTATTACTGAGCATATTTCTAGTTGCAAGAGAACATTTTCCATACTCCCATGATAAACTGAATCACACTGCTGTGATGTCTGTGCTCTTCTGACACACTCACCTCTGCAGTTCAGCTCAGAGACCCTTCTATTCCCCTCAGCATTCACTGAAGGAATAAACCAAAGTACTTGTGGAGAATAAACTGCTGTTATTACCGTTGCTGGATTTCCCTTTTTTCCAGGAGAAGCATTCAGTGAATACAGGAGAGATGAAGGGTTAGAATGAAACAGATAAGGCTGTTCGGGTCTGTAGGTGGACAAGGATGACTTAAGTACATGAAAAGACCTTTGTGGGGATCTTTTAGCTCTCACCCAGGAAAGAAAAAGCAGCAGCAAAAACTCAGTGTTCAACTGCTACAGCCTCTCCTTGGAACTGGACAACTCAGTGAACCACCATAACTGCACTTGGATTTATCCCTGTCCTTTATGAGACAGGCTTTGAAACAGAAAGCAGATCCAAAAGCAACTTCCTTCCCTCACCCTCAAACAAAACAAACCAAAAGCCTTCTGATTTCTGTGCTGCAAAGAAGGTTTCCTGAGACACAAGCAGCTCTGGTTGTCAGGTGGAAATGTGGATCTTCAGAGAGGCCTAATGAGACAGAGATATTTGTTAAATAATGACACGGTCATGGGGCAAGTGGATGAGTTTATGCATTGAGTTTATGTGAAGTGGGGAGTTCAGAAGTTTGGATTAGATGGACAAAATTAACCAAAATGAGGATCTATGAGATCCTGGCTTTCTTTAATACAAAGTGTTGGCCAGGGAGAATGAAAGGAGTTCTCTCTACAGAGGTCATGTGAGCTGGTGGCTGTGTTACCTGGCTCCCACACAGAGCAAAAGATCCTTGAAAGCACCCTCTGCCTCCAAACTGTTCATCAGCTGCTCTGCTTGCAAAGCAACAACCTCTGTGGTGAGTCTGGAGGTTCTGAATTAAGTAATGACTGCTGCTCGTGGTGCCCTTTGAAAAACACAAATCCTGATGCTTCAGGTATTACTGGCATAATTCAGCAATAACTGAGCTAAATAAAAATTCTTAGAAATAAGAAAAAGAATCCCTAGGAAGTCACGTCTAAGTTTAGTTAAAATGGTGATGATGCACCAGCAAAGTAATTTCCTATTTTCTCTCTTTTTCTCATTTCCATAACACATTTTCTGTTTTCCAAAATCTCTCTTAGCTCCCAGGATGACTGAGGAGGATAAGGAACTGCATTAATTCTTGTGTCACAGTATGGTCAGTGTTTTCCAGCCACCAGGGCTTTGGACAATACAGCTGCACTGGGAAAGGTTCTTCCTTCTGTTTTCCCAGGGAAAACTCCTAATGAGAATTTGAGATTTATTTTTTTTTAAACACTGAGTTTCTGTTCCTATAATTTGCTTCAAAGTATTGCTTCTCCCTGCACAAGTCTCATATGGAGCAGCATCTGGCCCCCTGTTATTCCCAGCACTGCAGAGAAAGAAGTCAGCAGAAACAAATTCGAGTTTTATTGATTTTATGAATTTGTCCCAAGAGCTACCAATTATGAACTCCAAGAATAACATCTGAGGGGAATGAAATTGTACTGAAAAAAAAAAAAGAAAGAAAATATCTACTAAAAATGCATTCCCCTCCAATTTCCATAGGAGACCATATTTCTCATCAGCTTCTCAAGCTACTGAGAATGCCTGTTCTTATCTGGATGTCAAGTAAGTGATGCTGGGGTCTAAAACTGAATAAAAGTTTCCTTTTCACAGGACAGCGAACCTTGAACAAAGTCTTGCAGTCTGTCAGAGCCTGGGAGCTTTACTTGGACCAGGACATGCTTAAAGTTCTGTTCTTCCAAGGCCCAGAAATTGCAAAGATTCACCATTATACAAAAAGCAACGATAATTCCATGTCATGGCAGAACACAGAGGGGAACCTAAAGAACCTAAATTCGACCAGTGGACTGAACTGTTCTGCAGAACACCCTTCCCACGAGCAACAGGCAAGTTGAGCACTCACAGCTGGGGAAGGCAGTGCCCCGCTGTTGTAACACACCTACGAGTTATTCTTCCTGAGTTGGAGCACCTGGAGCATCTGTCAAGAATCTGAGGGTCCACAGGGAAAATCTAACAGGGAAACGCCCTACCAGAGAATAGCACTGAGGCAGGAGACATCAGACTGGTGCAAGAGGAAGCAGTGCAGCAATGACCGCGGTGTGTTCAGCAAGGAGGAATCCTTGTGTCATCCTGATGCAGGTTCTTATTGACCACTTCAGCTTCTTCGATGGATTGGTTCACCCCTGCTTTGCACAGCTCCACATCTTCTAACCTTACACACACCTGCTTGGGACCAGAGCTCAGCACTGCCCTTCCTTCGGGCTTTCACAGCAGCCCTGCTGAAACCACCACAAACCACCTTCTGGGAGCGACCTGCTCTCAAGTGACCCTCCGCAGAGGACAGGACAGCAGGATCCCTTCCAGAACACCCTCCTCCTCTTCCTCCCCCACGTCCTTGTCCCCACTTCGCCTCAGCGAGTCTCTTTGACCCCCCCAGCAGGACGGGGAAGCTGCAGGGGCAGCGCTGCCGGTGAGTGGAGCAGCACAAGGTCCAGGATCGCTCTCCACCCCACCCATCACTCCCATCCCCAGGTGGCTCAGTGCGGATGCCGGTGGACACTCACTTTACCTGCACTTTAAGTGACACCCTGTGGCTGAGAGGCGGAATTACGGGTGACCATTCCTTCAGTGGCACTGTCCCTAAGCTTTTGGTACAATAAAGAGCCGCTGAAACCCAGAGAGTCGCAGGCAGTCTCAGGTGTTCAGTGACTGGCGAGAACAGCCTGATTCCACCTTCCCCACGGCGGTTTCGAGCTCATCCAGCTTGGTTGGATGGAAAATGGGTCATAAGGCAGAACAAAACAAGAAATCCACATCCATAAGAGAGTGCCTGCCCTACATGTATAGCTGGGTGGGATTTTTCCCCTCCTTTTGACACGGTGAGATGAGGATTTCCTGCTCTGTCTCCCTTTGTAATACATTTAATTCTTTGCCTTCCCCGTATGTTCCTGAGCCATCATTCCCTCTTCCACTCCTCCCCTGGCTCCAGAAGCACACGACTTTGCAAGTATCATCTAATTCGGAACTTGTGGGAAGAACTGAACCTCAGTCCATCTGTCTGCCAGCTGGTAGCTGCTGTCAGCTTACAAAGCTGCTCACTATCTCATGCAAGTTCCAGGGAGGTGGAATGGGGCAGCTGCCTTAGAGAGAGAGAAAAGAGTGACAGAAGCCTCCAAAATAATGTGGCCAACCTTGTGTTTGCTGACCCTCCTGAAAGCCCAAGGTTAAGAGCCCTCTCTCCAGGGTGTGTCATTGCGCAGGACTCACTGACTTCAGAGGGGGATCAGGCAGGCTTGGGGTAGAGCAGCAGCAATTCCTGGCTCTGGGAAATGGGTGAAGTCAAAAAGTCAAGCCTAAACTTGAAGAGATTTTCAATCAGGTACAACAGGACCACAGCAAAGCCACTTCATAACTTACCAGCAAAGAACTAAAACACTTATCAGTGTTTAATTGGCTGGAGAAAAGGTCCTTGAACATTTACTGAAGAAACATTAACAATCTCCTTACTTTACTACATGCAATTTACTTGTATTCTGTGCTGAATGAAGAAATCACACTCTTCACACTATTATAGTAGCGGGAGCAAGAAAAACGGGTTCTTTACGTTCCTCCTGTTAAATATCGTTTTCAACACTCTTCTCTCAAACTGCAAAATCAGAGTGGTCTCATACCACAAACTATGCTTCCCAATGGAAAGAACATTAAAAAAAAAAAGAAAAACTTGAAGGGAAACAAGCGAAGCCGAGATCTCCCATCTGTGCATGAGGGAAATCAAGAGCCTCACACTGCTGGATTTGTGGAAGACCTGTGTTTTTGTGCTTCTCTTGCTAAACCAGGAAGGGAACAAAGACGATTGAAATCTTAATCTGGGTACGGTGCTATACTGGAGACAAGCTGACCTAATAAGCTGCAGATTTGATCTCCTCAGAGAGAAGCTTTACGAGCTTAAAAATTGTGTTTTATTTGCTCCCCCAGAATTCTGATTCTGGACTTCTTCTTTTTTTTTTTTTTCCCCACTGCTGTGTTTGTTTCATTTCTCATCTGTCTCCTTCCTTTAACTTTCATGTACTCTTGACTCCCTAGATGAAAATACTGTTTTGGTCACTCCAGAATGGCTAAAACTTGGCTACTGCAAGGCTGCAGACTATTTTTATTTTATTTTATTTTTTACAGTCGTCTTCTTGTGAGTTCATAATTAAAATTGGCTACAAAGCATTTCTCCTTATCCCAAATCTTGTTCTGTCGTTAAACACTGGGATTAAAGCCTTCTGGATACCTAAGAAGGTTACAGAAAAAGGGATGAGGTGGGAATAGTTTTAGGGCCTCACAGTATGTTTTTCAGCCTGATAACACACATGTATGCCCAGGATGGGCATTTTATTTCTCTTCAATGAAGATGAAAGGTCACCAGAACTTAAGAAACCTCTGTCTTCTGCCAAGAGGACTTGGCTTTCAAAAATGCACCCTTTAGAAATCAAGCCAGAACAACCGCAGGGGAAAAAGTCAGTCACGTGAATGTGATCAACAGAGGTGCTCAGGACACTAAAACACACGAGATAGAACACAAGTGGAAATGTTAATTGAGTCCATAGGCCGGTCAGGTATAAGAGTGCACATTTCTGGAATTATCAGGACAAGTCTTACCCACACAGCATGAACAAGACTCTGGGGCCAATGATTTCCTAGCAAGGGTCATGTTTTATATGCAGGCTGAAGCCACCACTCCAGAAGATCTCTGAACAATAATTAATCAGAAGGAAGAGCAGCAGAGGTTAGATCTCCATGAAAGAATGGTTGTTTAACCTAGGAAAATTAGCTCTCTTCCTCTTTTAAAAATTAAATCATCTCTTTAAACCCTTTCAAAAGGGGGGAGATGTGAATCAGAAGAGCTATTAATTTACTTCTTCACCCTTCCATCAGCATAGAAAAGACCATTTCCCTCTGTTCAAGACGAGGCAACAATGAATTGCAGGAATTTTTCTTTCAGTGTGGAGTAAGACATGTCAACAGGTACAACTGTGATACTTGTGCCAGTGGCTCTTTCTCCCATGTCCAGTTGCCAAGTCACCAACCCTCTCAAATCATTCTCAACAGGCTATAGGGCCAAGGAAAGGGTAGTGCACGCACCCTCAGAACAAGGAGCAGGGAAGGAGGAACAAAACGCAAGGAGGAACCAAACGCAAGGAGGAACTGTGCAAGGTTAGCAGTGCTTATGTGCCTGTTTTCAGCCACACAGTCCCTGGAGAAGGTGAGGATGCTTTTCACAATACCCCAAACACTCATCTGAAGTGGCTATTTCAGTCAAAAAGCTTTCCTACACTGAGAGAGAGAGAGGGGGATTTGCAGAGCTATGGAGGTGTAGAGACCTTTTGTTGCTATTGATCACAGAAGCATCTGATCCCGGTCCCCAGGGGTGGGTTCAGTTCAGCTCAACAGACACTCAGAGATGAATTCACCTGCCTAAAATTGGCATCAGACCAGTTGTCATTGAGCATCTGCAACACCTATGTGGCCTGGAAGACAAAAACCAAACCTGCACAAGGCTTGGGCCCTCTGAAACATGCACTAGGTATCAGGCAAATTACGCCTGGACATATCAAACACCACCAGAGCTCCTGCAGGGGCTGCTGAACTGGGCTCAGCTGAGTAACTCTTTAGGCTTTATTCACTGTTAAGATCTCCACTAACTTGTATTAGAGCTTAAATACTTTAATTAGCTGTTGATACGTACTTGGCAATACCCAGATTTGTGCGTCCTAATCTGCAAGACGGAGACTTTCCAATGATTCCAGCTCCTGCCTGAGACCAGCACAGTGCAAGGGAGGAGCCCACAATGGATGGGTCTCAACCCCTCTGCTACACTAGGGGTTGTAGACTCAAATCAGACAGTTGAGGCTACAAAAGTCAAGCCTTTTTGTCCATCAGGTGAACATTTCATCCTGGATTTTCCCGTTGCAAAGCTCAATTTGTAGCTAATGAGAGCATATTTTAGCCTTTAGCATGTTTGCATGTATGACAACTTTTTAGCAAGCAGCAAACCCAGACTCATTACAGTCCATTTGTTGAATTAATCAAGCTTCAGGATATCCTAACGAGTGAATTGTTTCCTAGAACAAGAATAAAAGCTTCACACTGTCAAAGCATAAACACATCTAGAGGGCAGCAATGTTATTGTCATTTTTAGCTAAATATAGAACCTGAGCAGAGACAAGTGCACAGTCACACACTGCACCAACACAGACACTTTTTCCTGTTTCTTTTTTTTTTAAAAAAAATGGTTTTTTTTCCTTTGAAAATAATACATAAGCTTGTCTATAAAACCGCAAACTTGTAAGTGGAGGGCGTAATTTTCAGATCCTTGGTCAAAGAGCATTTTGTCTTCATTCATGAATCACACTGCAGGGTAACCAGAGAGTGGTTTGTCAGCATGACTTTATTTCCCAAATAAAGAGGGAGAGGGATAAAAAAAACCCCACCAAAATAACAAAGTGTCAGGGATGAGAAATACTCACAGACTGACAGACTTAGTTCTACAAATCCAGCTGAAACTTATCTGAGTCACTCAGCAGTTCCCAGGAGACACACACAGAAACACAGGCACAGGCACAAAATCACCACGGGAAGTTCTTGCAGTTGGAATGGAAAAATTTTACGCAGACAGTTTATTCCAGAGTGGCAAACAGAAGGGGATTTTTTAGGCACCAGTTCTTTTTCTTACGTTTTTTTTGCCTCAAATACTCTTTTCATTAAATTTTGCTGGCATATTGCAGGGTTTGATAGCAATCCCCCTCTGAGCACTCAAGAGGTTCTGAGCTAGAGCAAACGTCAAAGCAGGAGAGGTGAAGAGATGGACACGAAGCCAGGGCAGGTCCACCCAAAGCCTTTGATGAGCTGTGGAGGAACCTCCTTGTCACATTTTGTCTCGAATTCCATACACTGCATGCACAGAGGCGACAATAAGGTGCCCCATGAGGACCAAAACTTTGCCATGCCATCAGCATCTTGTTCTTCCCTGAGTCCGGAATAAGCTTTTCATACTGTTTGGGCACTTCCCAGCCTGGAATTGCTGGGATCTACAATGCAAAAGCTTTCCCTTACGGGGAATGCCACTGGGTTCATTCCCTCCAGCTGCTGAGCTACTTTGAGGAAGTTGGTGGGGACTTGGAATATTTGAGAGACTAATTTCCAAAACAAAAAATAAAGACATCACTGAAATGGATCCACTGAAATGCATTCTAATGAGAAAAAAATACTCAGAGATGTGCAAAATCAATGTAAAAATATGCTGCAGTTCCTAGAAGGTGGCAGCTCACAAACACAGGGTGCCTGACAGTGTAATAACCAGCTGAGTTACAACCTGGAGCTGGATAAGCCCTTAGTAGAAGAAAGACATCGCAAGGTGCTTTTTAAAAATTTGTTTGATTTTGCTCTCAAAAAAAAAAAAAAGTCAGCACAAAACACACCATCACTTCCCCCTCTGCCTCATCAAAATGCAAAACAAAACAGGACAAAACTGCACTGCATGTCCTAGGCAGAAATCTAATGTTGATCCAAGCCATCTCCTGATCAGACCTTCATTTTGAGCTGTATTATTCACCTCTGAGATTTGCAAGCTCCATTTCCCGCTTTTTTATCAGTTTCCTGTGCTTGTTTTATCCTCAGCACAGGGCGCACAGATGAGATTTTCAGCACAATGAGCCTCTTTACAAATGCCCCCCCCGCCCCGTCACCCACAAAGTAACTTGGTGAAATCATGCAAGTAGTCAGGCCATGTCAGTATTTGACACTCCCAAACTCTGGATGTGTTCTGCATGTTCTAATTACATCTTTCAAATCCCAAAAGATATCACACCTCTGTATCTGAACCTTAACCTGCTGTCCCACTGCTTTCCCAAGCCTTAATCACCAACCATTCCCAAGATTGTACAAGTTGAGCGGATTTTGGCATCCTTCCCTTTGTTTTCTGAGCTACAAATTGGAGGAACTACATAAATGGAAGAGTCCAGGATCAACTGTGAGTGGCTACAGTGGCTTCAGTGCATTTCAGTTTGATTGCACCACGTACTCTACTGCATCTGGGCACCGCTCATGGACACACGTTTCCTCGACAGGACTACTCACATATTTTGTTGGAAGGAGAAAAATGTCCATTTTCCCAGACTATGGCAAAATGATGCGTCAGCATTTCAATAACACGTTTGCATCAATCTTTAATTGAATTAACATGCCACTGTTTTAAGAGCAGAGGATTTAAGGAAACATATTAGCACTGCAATATAAGTATTACCCAGAATTGAGAAGGAGAGGAGCAGGGAGGAACTTTAAATCAGGTCATTCATGAACTACTGAAAGTGTTAACAGAGTTTATAAAAAAACAAATTGTGGTATTCAGGACTTTCTTTTCTTCCATGCACAGGAAAAACATTTAAATTCTCCTCACTGTGTTTATGATATAAATGTTGAAACCTTCATAATGCATTTTTTTTTCTTTCCTTTTGGAGAAACAAAAATCAGGCAAAGGAAACACTGATATTCCCCACTAAAAAAAGGAAATGGAAAAATAAAAAGAAGCCCCAGGTGTCTGAGGTACCTTTTCTCTGGCTGTTCTTCTAGGGTCTGTTCTGATACACCTGCTCTTGTCTGAGCTGCACTTAACCCTCAGAAATTTTCTTCTGGTCTTGACTGAGACTTGTAAAAGTAGTGAAATACCTGCTCTTAACAAAGACAGCACCACCCAGCCCTCTCCATGTTCCCTCCTATTTTATTGCAAAGAGCACAGGTCAGAGAACAGAGGGCTTGAGGATGATTTTGCAGTTCTCTGAGGGAACCTCTTTACTCTGCTCAGACTCTCAGGTGGCAGAAGCTGGTCCCTAAGAGCAAATTTGGCAGAGGGCTCTGTTTCACACAGCAAATACACCAAACTTTTGGCTACTTATCTGACCCTTGACATCTACAGCTGGGCAAAGAATAGGTTCACTCTCAAAAAGTTAAAAAATCACATCTGAAATGTCAGGGTCATTCTTTTACAGGACTTAGGGAGAATGCTCACCCCACAAAATTAACAGTACCTGCAAATGAGACCATCAACACCCCAGCAACAGTACAGAGAAACACAGAGTGAAATGTCCCTACAGTCAAAAGCACACTGAACAGCCTGAAAAAACGAGTGGCAAACAAACGGGTACACATAGTCGGAACTGATGTGTTAAAAACTCCTGGTGAAAGGTCCAAACAGCACTGAAAGACAAGGGAAAGGAAACGAGTGCCTTGGTCTGACAGCCTGAATAATAAATTTTTAGTGAGTCATCAGGATTGTTTACCTCGAAGAATAAAGCATCAGTTCCAGGAGATTTCTAAGGAGCCCCCCGTGCTCCCTCGCTCTGAGTACTATTTTGCCTCCCAATTTCCTCTCCCGTTTCCCTTGCAGTGCTGATGCAGCCACTCCAGCCTCACCAGCCCGTGGCTGATGAAGTTACTAAACAGATTCCAGACCTCAGCCTTCTGTTTGTTACACACAACTTCCAGCCTGGTTCGTCCCCCTGTTCACACAAACAGCCTTAAAAAAGGGACAGTCCTCTCAAAATACAGTTCTTAGGTGATAAGCTTGAGTACTTCAGGAGCCAGAGGATCTTAAATTATCCAGATGGCTGAAGCACTGCTACAAATACACCTATACAGCTTACATAGCCACACATGCACAAACACACAGCACAACGTAACCTCCTTAGACTGCAAAGCATATTTATTCCCAGATCTACCTAAATACACTTAAGTAAAGAGGAAACAGTGTCCACAAGTCTGTGCCTCTGAGAAATCTGCATCATTCCAGGCAGGAATTTTGAATAGACAGGCTGGAATGCAGAGGAAATGTTGATTCCCAGACAAACAACCTTTTTTTTTTTTTTTTTCTTTTAATGGAAAATATATTTTGGGTCTCCCCAGGCGCCTCCTCAACACCAGATCTGCCGGAGAAGGAAAGGAGTTTGTACTTACTCGTGGTGTTGTATTTGATCCCATTGAAGAATTCCGGGCAGGGTCTCTCCACCAGTTCCCCCGCGGAGGTTCTGGGCCAGCAGGTCCCGATCTGATCCGTGGTGGCATTGCAGTAGGGACCTTCGGCGTTCGAAAGGGAGACAAAGCGAGAAAGAAGCAGTTGAGGAAAAAGCACAGAAGCGACACACTTTGCATCACAAAACAAACCAAATCCCATCACTCCTAAAGCTTTCCCGAGCCCTGCACCAGGTAACATTTCCTACCATCAAAGCCCAGGAAAGGGATCGAGGAACTCTCTAAAAAAGTCTCTTGTAAGCGATCCAGGAGGCTGCAGTTGACATCAAATTCTTCTAAGATGAACTGAGATATGGTCACATCCATTATTCCCCCCGGGACTGCTGGACTGGATGAGGCTCCTTCCCCCTTTTCTGATTTTTTTTTTTTTTGGTTTGTGTGTCCTCTCCTCTCTTGCTTTCTGGAACTAAATGCACACCAAGCTGCGGACACCCTGCAGTCTCGTGTGTGCGAGGCTCTTCCTCGCAGCGTGCTGACAACTTGGCTCAGAATCGGCGTCTGGCTGAGCAGTTCAACCCCCCGAGCTCTTCCCTGCTTTAAAACAGCGGCTCGGGAACCAATGGGATCAGGCTGAGCCCGGAGTGAGGGGCTCGCGTCTCTTCGCCAGCGTCCCTGGAATCGCAGCTCCCCGATGCTGCCTCACTTTGCCAGACCGATGTATTGCTGGATCTTCCTCCCTCCCTCCCTCCCTCCCTCCCTCTCTCTGCCTCTCTCGCACACACACTGAGGCACAGAGTCAGTTTTATTGTCAGCTCCGGGGATGAGCACTTTTGCAAAAATACTCGCTTGCAAACTGAAGCCAGGGAGAACAGGAAAAGCCATCAGAGGAACAGAACTCCTCCGGCTTTTTGTGGAGCGAAGCAATTCCTGCCTCTGCTGGGTGGAACTGAGGATGAACAGAGATGCTTGGACAGGGAGGGGGAAGAAGGGACACAGTCCAGTAGCTGCAGTATGAGATCCTTGAAAAATGATCCTGCAGGCCTTGAGAAAAAAGAGACATAATAAAAGCTGGGATGGGGGAGATTGGTCCGACAGAAAGGAGGCATCAGAAGAAAGGGATCTGGAGTAATCATAGAATCACAGAAGGTTTGGGTGGGAAGGGACCTTAAAGACCATCTCATTCCAACCCCATGCCATGGTGGGGGACACCTTCCACTAGACCAGGTTGCTCCAAGCCCCATCCAACCTGAACAAAGGACTCTGGAGTAACAACCCACCGAAGAGGCGGAGTGGGGGGAGCAGAGAAGGGCTGGGAACCCAGCCTGGGACAAGGCACAGGGGCAACACATCTTTGAGCCACTCACACAGATGGGATGGGGTGGACAGTAAAGCAGTGCAAGGAATGGAGAGGAGAGTTCTGGAGCCATGCATGGATCATTCAGGGGACAAGGAGGAAAAGATAGGCCAGTCTCTCATTTTCCACAGGGAGGAAGGAGTGAGGTTTTCAGAAAGGATGAGCACCCAGACTCGGGAGAAAGGGAAGAGCAAAGGGCTTGACAAACTGAGGTCAATATGGAACAGGATGAAAAAGGTCTGGAGAAGGGGAAAGATGAGAAGAAGTTTAGAGGGAGCTGCCCAGATGGTTGGTCATCTTTTGGGGAATCAAAGCTGACAGCAGTGAAAACAAGGTGAAGTTCTGCACTTTGGGACATGCTGGAGAGCAGCTGAGACCTAACCAGCCTTTCTGACTCGCTACATCAGGACATGAGGAAATTATCGAAAAACCCCCAAAAGTGTTCAGAACTTGCTAAGGAGGATTATTTACGATCACAGATTCAGAAGCAAATAGAAAACTGACATGTAAGGGAGTAATGGAAGGTAAGTTATATGGCAGTAGCAGGGATGAATGTGGAAACAGAAGGCAAGGACAGTAAAGAAGCTTTGACAGAAAGAAATGCATCCAGAAATGGACTGTTTCAGTCTGTGTTGACAGCTTTAGATTGGACATGGTGCTTACACTGAGATCAAAGCAGTGGTATAGCACTTCCCACAACATCTGTCTCCCACTCTGCAATGGCCTGGACTTCCCCTTTATTCATATTTAAGATGGAAGGGCTTTATTCTTTTGAAGGACCGAAAGAACTGTGGTATCCAAAGAGAGGAAAAAGTAAAAAATAACTGGGTTAGAACAACAAATAAATTAACAACATGCACTGAGGAGAGAACTAGCCAGGATGTTATTTTGCCATCTGGGAATCTGAAGATTTTTTAACATTTTCAGCTTGCAATGGCAGAGAGGGGAGGAGTGAAAATGTGGCTTTGGGATGAGTATTTTTGTTTTAAACATGTTAAAACCCACAAAAATAACAAGTGCACAAACTCTCTAGACAGTGTGATATTCTGAGGCAAGGGAATGCATCTGTTTCTCTCTCTGGAGCCATGAACTCCTTCCCAAGTGAATGTTCCCAAAACTGCAACCCTTCTTGAGAAATCTCAGTTGCAACAAATTAACCCTTTTAAACACCACCAGATCTCTTTGTCCCACACATCTCCAATCCCTAAAAACAGGAGAGAAAACTTCCTTAGCATGACTCTTGTAACATGACCACCACCAACATACCGGTTGTCTTTAAACAGGACTTTGAGGAGAAAACCCTATTTCTTGAGCTTTCAGGAGCGGAGGATAAAGGGTGCTCTAAACCTTTAAGCAATTCACAGACATCAATCCCACCAAGTATCCTCCACTCTACACTTTAGCTTTCTTTTCTCCTTCCAGACAGTGCAGCTGAGTTCAAAAAAATGCCTTTTTGTTCCTCAAGCAGAGCCCCTTTGTGACGGATTTGAGATCTTTGGGCATTTGAAGGTGCCCAATGGCATCACTGAGCCCAGTGGCCATTCCCATGGAGGCAGAACTGAGCAGTGAGTAAGGATGTTGCTCCAGGCTGTTGGTAAGATTATTTTTTTTTCTGCTTCTGCTGCCTCTCTGTAGGAGAAAAATCACACAGTCTGGCCAAAAGTCTTCATTTCTCACCTACTGTCTGCTCTGCCTATTTTCACACACAGTTTGTGCAGCACACTGGAATCAAAATCTTGGTTGGAGGCTTTGGGCACTAGAGTTTCCTGAATTTTTGGAGGAATACATCACTTAATAAACTACAAAAAGAAAGGCAGTTTCAAAAAAGAAAAAGCAACTACTTTAAAATTTGGTAAATGTTTCACGTTCCTAAATGCTGCCCGGTATTTTCCAGCATAAACACTTGAGGATGTTTCAAATGGCTAAATTATTACAGAGTTGAACACTGAGCTGGTTTTCATTTCAAATTTGTTCTTTATAGTGGTTAACACCTGAAACAATAGCCCTGAATTAAACTAAGTGATTTTTTCAGGATTAAGAGAATGATTTCTTCATTCAAGTGAGAAGAGCTAGAAAATCTTTGATCTAAACCCATTATTCCCTTCATCTTTTTAGTTCAAACTTCAGAAAATCAGAAGCACTACGTATCATGCAGATGCTACTACTGGGTTCCACATATTTAATAACCAAAAAACCCGCTCCAAAAGTAAATAGAGAGGGGATGAGCAAATAATCCAGGAGTAAGTGTGGATGAAGAAAATTATTTATTTTTCATCAATGCACAAATCAGCACCATGCTTTAACAATCCCTTCCCAGTTCTAGTGTAACCTCTTGACGAAAAGCTGCTTTTGCAGCCTTCCCTGGGTACAATTAGCTACCCTGTCAAAGTTTCCCTCTGACTGGGTCTAGCCGAATCCTGACCCTGTCAATTTGACTCACGTGATTGTGAAAATGTTGTTCTTTACACCAGAAGCAAGTGCAGTTAAATGAAAGGTCGACAGAAACGCTGTAGCTGCTGATCCTCTGCCGATGCAACACCCCTCCGTGGTGCACGTCATGCAAACCACCACCAGGTCTTGCCGGGCAGTAGCAGCAAGAGATCTGCCTCAGAAATCACTGAGCATCCCAAGAAATTTGTGCTTGGCAGGCAGAAGAGATTTGTTAAGTTAAAGGTGGTCTTTGTTCCTGTGTGGTGGTTATTTGGTCGGGCGTGCCTGCAAGACAAATGCACGACCCATCTGCATGAGAACACCTGAACGTGCAACGTTCTGGAGGCGAACGAGTCACACGGACGAACATGTCAACACGTGCCCAGCTCAGCAGGGCTCCTTTGCAGAAGAGATATTAAAAAGTGACCTCCAGCTCTTCTAGGAAAGCAGCGAGCTCTGCTCATAAATGGCAGTGGAAACCTTTGTATGCCAGCCCTCACCACTGCTACACAGCTGCTTTCCTCATCTTCAGCTCAGTCCAAGCCACAGCTGATAGAATTAGCCAGAGCTCAGCTTTCAGTTTGCCCTACTAACAGTGACTAACAAGGGTGATGTTGTGCTGTTTAACCAGCAACACCAAAGCTCAGCTCTGTGCAGACTCAGGCAGCACCATCACAGCGTGTTTGGGGAGGGTGGAAGTACCTCCACAACCGGGTGGCTGCTGCCTGCTCGTGTCTGCCAGAGACACCTCTTCTCCTCAGACACTCAACTTCCACAAAATCAAGTGACCACTCTATGTTTCAATATCCAGGATGAGTACTGGGGAGAAAAAAGAAACAAAAGGAAAAAGGGAAAAAGAAAGAAAGAAGAAAAAAAAATAATTAAAAAACTCCACAAACAAAAAACCCTAAAACAAACAAAACAAACAAAAAAACCAAAAAGCACCAGTACTCCCTACTGCAGTGACTGTTTCATCACTCATGTTCTCTATCCACTGATGTGAAGAGCTCCTGCTTTCCAGGCACAACAGTCACCCATCTCTTCTGCTCCGTAACCTGAGGCTCAGGGCAAGAAATGCACGTGGTCTGTCCAACAACCTGGTTACACCAAACCCCTTGTGCTGCATCATCATTGGTTTTCGGGAATTGTATCTTATTGATATGGAAGTATCACATGGAGCCGTGGTCCCAGTGGTGGCTTTTTAGGTCTCTTTCTTTTAATCCAGGTAAATCCACATCCACACTCATCATCTAACATTATAAATTGGTCTGTTAACACTGTCATGGTTCTGCGCTGGAGTGTCAGGTAAGCAAGATGACGACACACCCAAATAAGTGGTTCAAAAGCAGGTCTGCAGGTTGAGCAGAGTCCTATAGTTGAACTTCACTTCTCCCCAGCCCTCATGGAGTTAACACAGGTTCATGTGAAATGCCATGAACACTTTGTGATGTTTATCACACCCTCAGTGAGGGAAAGACTCAGGTACATCTCAACTAAAATATTCGCTACCCTCCTTTGGATGAAATACTGAGGGACAGAGAGAAAGATGGAGAACGAAGGGGAGGAGAAAGAAACACCTCTCTTATTTGTACAAATGAAGTCTTTAAATCTTTTGAGGCCAATCAAGAGGCAGAATTATGCTTCTTGGCAGAAATACAGGGTCATCAACTAAATGCTTGTACAGCCCAGCTGCTCTGGTTTGGAGTTTAGTGCCTCCCTCTGCATCTGTCTGCCACTACATTTTTGTTACCTCTAAATATGAGGCAGGAGGGTTTCAAATGTCAGAGTAAGCCTTCTATCACCTTCATTTTATGTTTTAAAAGTGTTCCCTTGTAATCCTTGATTATTGCAATCACCTTTCAGCATCTGACTTTGAAGTCAGTGGGACTGTTCAGCATGGTAAGGAATGCAAGACCAAACACTTAAAGGAAGGTACTCATTTACCAAAGTGGCTTCTGAACCAAAAACTTGAAGGCCCTTCTCAACATGCACTGCTAAACTGGGCTGACTGCACTTTCAAATGCAAGGACAACATGACCATTATCTGGTAGAATATTTATCTTCCCTTCCCATTCCAGGTATGCTGGCAATGGATGCAAACAGAAGTTTCAGAGTGGGAACAGGACAGCCTCAGACCACAGGGAGCAAGACAATTCAAGCAGCAAGAGACCGAGGACAGCTTAAAGACCTCCACAGCTCCAGAACTGCCACGGGAATTTCATATATGGCTGTCTTTGCCACACTGTGGCTTCCCACCACGAATTGCCCTCTGCTACAGGAGCAGACCGCCAAAAAAAAAGCCCTTCTCAAACTGAGGACTGCACTTCTAATCCAGCTCTGGTCGTTACTGCCTGTACTTGAGATTTACACACAACGTGCAGTGCTGCAAACTGTTGTATGTGGAGAGGAAGACCAGACACAGATAAATACAGATCTTTGTTTCAGTTGATTGACCCATTTGTTACGAACAGGAGACATCCTTTATTGCTGGGAACGACTCTAGTGAGCAAAGATAAAATTAATAAATGCAGGTTCTGTGGTGATAAATCTTCGCAGCTTCATTGATGTTAGAAAATATTTACTGGGGGTGTAAAAAGATTCAGAACCATAAATAATAAAAGGCTTGTAGCTACACATCAATATATTACTTTGGGCACATTAATACACTTGTCATTCTCTACAGCTACAAAACCTGTACCACTGAATCATGTTACATGAGGCAAATGATGAGACATTGCAGGGAGGTTTCAAGAACACACAAAAGAACCAACCTTGACACACTAATGAACTGCCGAAGTTATTTTTCATGAAGTGAGGTGTTTTGGACGAATGTGCAGAGCATCATCTATTGTATAAGAATGTGGAAACATTCCAGAATCACCGTGATTTTATACCCGGTCAAATTCAGGGGCAGTGCTGACATTCAAGAACACAAAACATGTTATATATTTATCTATGCCTGCTCCTCTGTTTACAGCATAAGCACAAAAAAATAGAAAAAAACCCAGGGGGTCAAGTCACATCTGAACAAATGATGACCATGATGATGTGTCTCATTAGTCCCACTCTCTTTCTGTTATGTACAGTGGGACCACTGCCAAATGAGATGTAAAGAACCAGGGGTCTTGCCCTGTTCTCCCCCTCAGAACACATTAGGCAACAAGATTTCTTGTGGATTAATTCAGGATATGCCAGTCAAGCTCTTGCTTTCCCTGCCTCCCACTTTGCTTTGTTGTGCTGACTTTCAGTGCGCACTGGGAAGATCTGAGTAGTCATCACATACATCATAAGCTGGGAGGGTGTACAGAAAGAAAAGGCAGAAGGTAATAAAATGTTCAGAAGTCAATCCCCCATTTCCTCTGAAAACACACAGACACTGCATGATAACTGTCTTTGAAACATGATGTAGCTCAGAAAGCAGAAGAAGAGATAGAAGTAACACATGATCATGCTGACCAGTACCCAGTCTTTGAAAATTATCCCAATCAGATGCTTCAGAAAATGATTTAGCCCACCCCCAAAACCAGCCTGCTCCAAATTGCCATGACCTAATTACTAGGGCAACTTTAACACAAGCAGTAAGAGAATTAATCCTTTGGGTTATGGGCTTTGCCCTCATTGCCCAGCCCACAGTATGGGACCTACAGTGTTGTAACTCGTAGATTTAAACCATCCAACTCATAGTTGCTTGGGGTTTTTTTTGAGTAGCATCATCAGTCTGGCTTTGGAAACCTGGGTTAGTGGCTTGTGTAATTTTTTTGGCATCTCTGCCCATCCCAGGTGTGGAATCCAGGATTTGTAAGAGATTTAAACACTGCAGATTTGCCAGCTCTCAGGTTGCTTTGACTCTCTGCTGGTAACTCTCTGAGTTATCTCTGCTGCCACTAAAAGCAAGAAGGATTTAGATTTTGATTCTACTGCCCAAAAGTACGTGCCCTGCATATCTGGAATAGCCACACGAGGCTGGCAGATGAACTCAGGACTGGGGAAGACCCACCCCTTCTGAAGCAGCAGCCAGAGGCCAGACATCTCATCCTGAGGCATCTCAAATGCTCTGTGACACCTCTGTCCAAGCAACCAGAGCCTCAGATACCCATTGCTTACAAGGACTAATCAGAACTCACTTGGAGATATTTATGCATGAGCACACAATCTTGGAGGCTTAATCTGCATTGCAGATGAAAGGACAACATCAGTGCACTCTGCTCCTCTAAATCCCAGATGCCTCACAACTGTTAACCTTGACAAGAAGCAGAAACAGCGAATTTTCTTAGGAGCACTTGTCTTCTACTGTGCATCTCCACTCAGGCTACTGGATATTGGACTGAGCAAAACCTGGATCTTCACAAAAAGGAAGAATCCCACCATCCACACGTCACTAGGGAGAGTCTGTCGCTATTATTACTTAAGCTTTACTCCACATAACAGGTTTTTAATCCTTCAGAATTAGTGGGAAACCCTTCAGAAAGTGGGAAACCCCCCTAAAACACAAGAGTAGCCCGAGTAGCAGCTTTCAGTGGTAGGGGAACTGAAGCTTTCCTGACAATTTGCTTCTCGTGGTTGAACTGCTATGCTTATTACATCCTCTCAGAGAGGAAACAAATTTGGGACACATCATTGTTTCTCCAGTGCAAATGTCTCCAGAGGTGCCAATCACCGAGGTTTGCAGCCAACAGAAAGAAATCAGAACTTCTGCAATGTGATTCGCTTGACCTACTGATGAAATTGGTTTTGTCCTCAGCTTGAACACTGAGTAAATCTTTGCTGCCTGTAAGAGGAACGTATAACGACTTGGATTGATGTAAATGTCTGCATTAACCAAATTAGTCCCATTCCAGATGCCTAGAACAAAGATCAAGCTGTTTGCTGATCCCACAGCACCTCGTATCCCAGAAGCGCTTGGCAACTGTCATCCCATGAGTTTGAGCTTATCACTTCACGGGAGATCAAACAAAAATATTTTAAATTAAACTCGTCAGGAATAAAGAGAACAAAAATGTCCTGTCAGGACAGAACTATCACAACGCTAGCAGCACATCATTATGTTTAGCAATTCCATGTCTTAAATTTAATGTAATTATTTACCAGAGGAAATCAATAGAATGCAAACACTGGATCTCTCTGCCAGCCACCTGAGTTATAGAAGGACTCCAGGACACTCAGCAAACTCCAGAGAAAACGCCTGGAAATTCAAGTGGAAGTAATCATGAGCAGGATACTGACTTCAAGTGAGGCAACAGTTCTCAAACTCATTATTCTGTAACACATAGTGAGGTAGGGGCCAGTCACACCAGACACAAGCTGGAATGATTAGGCATGAAAATGGATTATCACAGTATTCTTATGGCCATGATAACTGAAGAAAAAGAACGTGATAAAGCCCTGATGTGTGATTTTCAAGCTGCTGCCATATGTGTTTGCAGCCCCAAAAGAACAGAGTGGATGTAAGTAACTCTGCAGCACTGTTTGTGCCTGTGTCTGGAATCAGTGACCTTACATAATTTTGGATACATCCTGGGACAAAAAAAACCCCACCTACCCCTCTCCAGATCTCCCACCAACCTTGACTCAATACCCTTTGATCTTTCTAACACCAGGGCCAATATTTCTAATTCTGCAGCAAAAGGGCACCTCAGGTCTTGCATAGCTATAGCTGGATCTTTAAGAGGTCTATAGTGGCAGAGAGATTCATCTCACCTCATTTCAGACACCCAAAATTTGGGTGTCTAGACTAAACCAGGTATCCAGGCTCCTTAAGAGAGTCTCCAGGGAAATGGCCACTTTCAGAGAATGATGATTCATTTAATTTAGAGACAAATATCTTCTTCAAGTTTATCACTCTTAGATATTCTACTTCGTAGGGTGTAATTCAGCCCAAGACACATTTGAGATCCATCTGTATTTTGGACAGAGTTCTCTCCTGCCAACACATCACATATCTGAGATGGGTATTGGAGCCATCTATACATGTTAGGCAGAAATTGAAAACTAGGACTTTATTGCTCTTTTGGTTGAAATGCACATCCATTTGTCCAAATACTGTATTTCTTTGAAATTTATTGATCTTATATAAAGCTTAAGGAATCTTGTTATTTTAAACATTCACTTTGAGCCACCTGTAAATCGACTGCATCGATTTTATGGGAAAGAGCTTCCACAGTAAGTATAAACCTTGGAAAACATTTTAAAGCCTCAGACCCCAATTTTCTTTCTGTTCTTAGCAAGACTTTAGATATGGAGGTCTCAATATATATCCAGTTACATCAGCATTGGTTATAGTGGACTTTTAAAAAACAAAAGCTGAAGATCAATCCCCAAGATTTCAATGCAAACCAGTTGAAAATTGAAATAAGCACCAACATTAAAACAGATTTGTTTCAGTATAGGCGTAAAACACATGCAATTGTCATCAAGTAGCTGATATTACCACAGAACTTTTAATAACAGGTGCAGCAAAAAAAATAATTAATCCTGGGAAGTGTGGCACTTCCAATCTCCTTGACAGCACAGCTGGGTTTCTTTTCCCAGGATGTGCTAATGTGTTTCGTATTTGGTAAACTGCATGAATATTAAAGGAAGAGTTTGGGGAAAACATGTAACATTCTGATTAAACAGTCTGTCATCCACATGCTCTCACACTCAACTGCAAAGGGAAGATAACATTTTACTGCTGAGCAAGTGCTGCTTCTCTTCTGGACTCATCAAATCTCCTCGTTAGCCTTCCAAAATGTCCTACCTCCAACCAGAGTGGCCATTCAGGATGTTGCGAACTGCCAGCTACTGAAAGAAGATGTCAAAACCTGCAGATGGATGCCTGGAAAAGGTATTATTTTCCAGCATTTCTTCCTTTCACCAGCTAATAACATCATCGGAATCATCACTTGCAGCAATATTGCATGGAACAAGCACCTGGTCAGCGCAGCTTTGCCTTTGGGGGCTATGGAATGAAGAAATAATAATAATAATTATTTTTTTTTCTTGTGAAGAGGTTTTTCTGCAGTTATTGTATTCTAAATACTAATAATTACTTCTGTGAGGACCAAGTTATCTCCATTTTCATTTCCTGTAAAGTTATTATATATAAAAGCTGTTAGTTTATCCCTGAAGTTTATCCCCTTTGTGCAAATAGCCCTTTCTAGACAGAAATGAGGAAGGAATTAACACATACTATATCGCTCAGAGAGTTTGTCGAGTGCTATGAAACTTTTCTGCACCCAAGGGCTGATGTAAGCAGCACGCAAGTCACCCCTAACAGGGCTGGAAGTTTCTACCTTTGAAATAAGCAGCCCGTATTTCTCCCCCTGTTTTCCAGCCTGGCTCGCTGCCAAAGCAACGCTCACAGCTCTCCCTTGGCCGCTGGAGGGCTCTCCTAATTCTTCACTGCTGCAAAAGAAACATCCGACTGCGTTTAGAAACGCTACAAAAGAAAACCTGTTCGCAGTTACCTGGGTGCAAAGTCAAAACGGGAGAGTTCTCTGGTTCGCACAAAACTCTGCGTGAGGCAAAAAAAAAAAAAAAAATGCATTTTGCTGCCCCTGCTTCAACCAGTAAGAGATTAATTTCACTGAAGATTTACCCTTTTATGCATAAGGCTATCAACTGCACAAGAGAGTGTGGGTTTGAGGTGGGCAGAGTCTGCCCTCGCCACCCATCCCTCCCCCCAGCGCATCGTCTCGCCCTGAAATCACCGCGCAACTCAATCCATTTTTCAACGGAGTGTGTGTCTTCAGCCCTCTGCCGGCTGATTTCCAGCTTATGGCTCCCCTGAACCCATTTCCCTGGCTGGTTCAATCTGCTCTTGATGGAAACACTGATGATCAATCATCTTATCCTTTTTGTATTAATGCTGCTCTTGCGGAAAGAGGTTTTCCATTCCCCTGTGGGAAGAGGGATGTTATGCCCACACTGCTGGGAGTGCTTGCAGACTGTTGCCAGCTGAAAATTTCTGACAGAGTGTTTCTCTTTTCCCCTGCTTCTTTTTGATCAAAAGGACTGAGTTAGTTCAAGCTAAATTGCATTTGTGGCAACAGAACGATCTGTTAAATCTTTTCTTAGAGCAGTATTCCCAGTGCCAAAATAAAAGACAAGTAGCTTCGATCATCCCAGAATAATCATTTGGGGTGAACTTTCCCTGGTGATGAGGCAAAACCTGCCCTGTTCCACTCAAGTTTTGCCCAATACCTTTGCCACTCCCAGCTCACCCAAACTCTTAGGTATATCCTAATATAATTTAGGAATAAGCTAGGAGAGGATGTGGGTTTTGCCATTACCCTGGTATGGCTTCTCTGAGTTACTCTGAATGTATTTAACTGGAAGTATGATATAAACCAGCCAGTCTATCAGGCATGGCAGAAAATATTTTATTTTCCATGAATTAGAAGTAGCTTTGAGTTAAGAGCCCTGACTGTGACCATTTTATCCCAAATCCTTTGAGATACTCTAACACAGATAGAAAAAAAATACCTATGATAATGGACAAATGGATTTTCTTGGCCTGTATGACTCTGCTTCTGTCTCTGAATATAAAATGAGCTGGAGTTGGGCTGAAACAACCTAGGGGTCATTTAAATTACATCTTAATTATTTCATCTGAATTGCATCAGATTTTCAGTTTGCCAGGTGACAAAAAATGTAGACAGGAGAAGAACAAAGATGTAAAATCTCGAGCAGGAATTTGCATCAGTTTCCTTGAATTTTTTTGAACTCTGTAGTTTGCTGAATGAAATAAATGGTTCAGATCCTTAAATTTTAGATGTTGACTAGTGTTCAAGGACAGGCTGGATGGAGCACCCTGGTGTGGTGGAAGGTGTCCCTGCTCGTGGCAGGGGGTTGGAATGAGATGATATTTAATGTCCCTTCCAACCCAAACAACTCTAGGACTCTGTGATTCTGTGATGAGCTTATCCTAGAGGTCCTTGTGGTGTCACTGATGTATTACAGTTAATAATAATTACTATTTCCATGCTTGGACTTGCAGTAATTGATCCCTAAACACCAACTGGGAGCTCTGGGTGACAAAACCCTGACTTTGTGGATATGCAGCCTCTGCCTGCGAACAAACCACCTGGACTCCCTGAACAGAAGGGCCAGGCCCATCTTAATAGAAAGCCTGCATTTAAAATCACATGGGTATAAAAATGCTACAACATTAGCAATTGCCTAGAAGAGGAGCCTGGGCTGTTTGACTTAATTCTGGTTGTCTACATTGTGTATATCCAACATTTTGGAGCTGAATTCTTTTCCCACCTCGGACTTTTTTTTTGTTATCTGTATTTATATATCTGGATATTATTACTGGGGTGTTGGAACTGGATGAACTTTAAGGTCCCCTGCAACTCATTCTATGATTATGAGCAAGGTTTATTCCTCCAATACAGTCCTGTGAGTTTAACCTTAAAATTCCAGTCTCCACAGAAATCAATAGCTGAGTGTTCCTCCACATACAGAAAGCCATGGTTTCATTTGAAATAATTGATTGGGCTTTTTTTATGGAGATGAAAGAAGGGCCCATTTTACCCTCTTTAGCTGAAAATTAATTACCTCCTAAGAAACTTCTGAGAATAAGAAGCAATTTGTGGTTTTTAGAAGAAAACACCACTCCTCTTCAAAAAATTATACTAGTTTTTATGGATTATGTTCCCTAAAAGTCTTTGATGGAGGCAAAACCTGTAGAAAATATAAACCAAGTAGTCCATAAAAGAATTGATAGATGGGCACTGCTCATCTGAACTGCAGATGATGTGAATGGGATCATTTGTCTCAGTTTAATAGTCTGTGGAGTAGCTGCCAGTGGCAACGAAATCTCTGTATTCCCTTAAGAGTCAAGAGGGATCCAGTCAGTGCAGTCAGTGGACTCTACAGGGTGATTTCTGCCACCACAATGAAGATACTTAAATTGGATCAGATAAATTGTCTTCTAAAAGCCTCTCTCTCTCTCACCATTAGCTATAAAGGCAACCTGGGCTGACCTGCTCCCTGGGACACGTCTGTGCTGTAAATGTCTAAACTGAGGAGAGGAATCCCATCTGCAGGGAAAGCAAAACCAAAATCAGGCCTAGAAAAATCTCTCCCTGTAAAAACAGCCTCAGTTTGGGGAGAGCTGAAGGCTTCCACCGGGGCTTTGCTTTTGCTTTCTTTTTCTCCCATCCCTGGAAGTGTCCAAGGCCAGGTTGGACAGGTCTTGGAACAACCTTGTCTAGTGGAAGGTGTTCCTGCCCATGGCAGGGGGTTGGAACTGGATAATCTTTAAGGTCCATTCCAACCCAAGCCATTATATGATTTTATGATTCTACAACTGGTTTTCACCAACCAACAGCACCAACTAAGAGGACAGTGAGGAATGAATTAGGAATAACCAGCTGTGCCCTATAACTGTACCTGCTGACTTCACAAATCGATGGGCTGTGATCGAGCACGTGGGAGGCTGTAACAAACCAACCAGCTCATCAACAGCACTAAACCAACCCATTTTGCCCCATTTTCTGGACCCAGCAGGAGTTGAACTGCTCAGGACTAAGAACTTGGCATCACTGGAGAAAATGCCAGGTTCTTATAAAGCACTCAGGAAATACCCAGCTCCTGCAAAGTGCTGAATTTGGGGACTTTGTGCCGAATAGATCCCATTTGCAAAGTAAAGAGATTTTTATTTTTCAGAGTCTACACTCCTACTGTTAATACAACCCATCAGTTTGGGACTGATGCAATTTTAAGGGCATCAGTTAAGAGCAGATAAATCTCATTGAAGCACATCCTTTCCAGAACAAATACAAAGGGGAAGGAAGGAGGCAAACAGGCAACAATAAACCTTTATTGTTTAAAGGATAAAATACTCTTCCTTTCTGAATATGTTAAGATCTGCAGTGTTCATCCCAAGAGACATACTGATCTGATTTAGCTTCTAGATACTATCATAATAACAACGTGAATAATAACAATAATAATATGACTGATAACCACAAGACAGATTTTGAGTTTCCATTCCTGAGATGAGAAGTCCTCCAGAAAATGACAACTTACTGGTCTCCTAAAAGCTTTCATTAATGGGCTGAAACAGTAAAAACAAAGGAAAAGCCATTAAAACAGAAAGCATCTGGGAATCTGCGAATGCAAAATGAACATGGATTTGCAAAGAATGAATTATAGAAAATTAAGGTTTCCAAGACAGAGCTGGTAACTTTCCAGCAGAAGAATAAAAATGCTTCCCTGGATCAATTCATTTTATCCTGTGGTTTGCTTCTAACACCAACTTATTATTATTAACAGCAACATCTCCCCCTGGAGATGCCTGTTTCTGCATCCTGACTGAGCCACTTGTGTGTAAAGACTGGTGGCTGGATCAGAGGTAGGCAGACCCTTGGATAACCTGTCCCTCTGCAGGAAGGCAAAATGTTTAAATCAGAGCCTTGTCAGGCCAGAAACAGACTCTACATCTTCCCTGTCCTCCTTCAGCTCGCTCCAGGCCGTGTCTTTCCTTCACACACCATGTGTCCTCCTCTCCCAGCTGCAGCAACACAACCAGCCCTCCTTGGGTTTATAGTGTGACTCAAATCGTCCTTTTTCAGTACTGACAACAAAGGGATTTTGTAATGTTTTCAAAGAAGCCTGTCTGCACTTTAACAACCATTCCAATTCTCAGAAGCCAGAGGTATGGATAGCCCTTACCTTTGTGACTCTGAGAGGAAGCAAATGTTTCTCAACTACATAACCTGAAGTGTGCTGATGATAAAAAAAAAAAAAGATATATTTTCAGCCTGAAATTGTTTCGTTATAAATCATTGAAAATTATCTTCAGTGGCAGAAAAATTGTGGAAGCAGAAGTCCATGGCAAAGGAAAAGAAATGTTACATACCATGCAGCAAGTGACAGGACAAGAGGAAATGGCCTCAAGCTGTGCCAGGGGAAGTTTAGACTGGATATTAGGAAAAGAATTCCTCATCAAAAGGGATGTGAAGCACTGGAACAAGTGATGGAGTCCCTGTGTAGATGCGGCACTTGAGGACATGGTTTAGTGTTGGGCTTGGCAGTGCTGAGTTTATGGTTGGATCTGATGATTTCAAAGGTCTTTTCCACCCAAATGATTCGATAATTCTATGACCATTCTTAGAAATGCACTTGATGCTTTCCTTAATTGAACCCTGCAGTTGTTCAGAACAGCATTTTCCTTGGAGATTTACTATCCAGTTTATGAGAGGAACACACAAACATCAAGGCCAAAGGCTACGAAATGTTTATGATACCTTAATAGCACTGAAATGGATGTAAGCAGAGAACAGGCCTGGCTGTATAAACAAGTGGGGTAGAATTCTTCTCCCCTAATTCCAGGCATCCACAGAGGAGGGCGAGTTTTATCCTGCTTATTTTGAAGTGTGGAAATGTCTGAATTTACTCAGACAAGCCTTTCCCATCATTTTCTAATTATACATATTGTAAAGAAGTTGCCTTTAAGGAGGTTTGTTTTATTCGTGGATTTAATATGATTTTTGAATAGAAGGATTTTCCAAGTGTGAATTTTTTAAAATTGTTAAAGGAAAACATTTACACCTATGTAAATCAAGATTTTTTTTTCCCCTGTGGCAGTGATTGTTGAAAATTAAACACATTCTTAAAGTAAAAATTGGTAAGATTTGGAGTTTCCTGAAGGTAAAATTTGATCTACCTTAACTTAGACAACCACCAGCAATCAGAACTATTAAAATTCTAAGTAGATTTTTTTTTGCTTTTAAGTTTGCCTTTGCCTATGGGAAATTTTATAATATTGTTGCCTTAAGAATTTTTGTTTGAAATTCTCAAACAGATAGGAGCTACTCCCTGACTGTAACTGCAGGAGAGCAGAGGAAAGGTCTGGACAACCAAGGGAAGATGCACAGTCCATCTGTCCCCCATCTTCCCAGCCCCTTCCTATACACTGAAATTTCCGAATGAGCACTGAATCTTTATCCTCCCTGCTCTCCATCAGGAACAGGGATTAGAAGGTCAAGGAAACGACTGACTCAGA
This sequence comes from Pseudotriccus pelzelni, assembly GCA_035584735.1. NCBI lineage: Eukaryota > Metazoa > Chordata > Aves > Passeriformes > Tyrannidae > Pseudotriccus > Pseudotriccus pelzelni. Next base: position 2,617,681 of record JAWMRA010000078.1, on the reverse strand, counting down.
CTGCACTGACACGAGGAGAAATAAAAAAAGAGCTTCGGAACGTAGCACTTCTGCTGCTTATTCATGGACACTCTGAAGATTCCGGGAAGAGGAGAGATGTGCAAACCAAAGGCTGTCATGGCAACCAGGTCAGCAGCACTTTGTCACACGTTAAACTCGGTAATTGCATGTGCTGAGGTGTTTGGTCACGTTGTCTTGGAGGCAAATCCCACAGCTGGCCCCCTCCTAGGCTTTGTGCCAGAATATTCTGCAACACTTCAGTGGGATCCACCAGGACCAGGGGGACCCAACAGATCTGTTTTAACTCAGATCACTTGGCCTGTGTTTCAGTTTTTCTTGTCAGGGTTTATCACACATTTGAGAATTTCCAGCTACAGTTCAGATCAGGCAAAGGATGGACACGATCAGGTAAGACTTCTGCAGCTGTTGTCTTGCCCACACCATTATTTTCTCTTCATGACAGCCTCATCCACCGTGACCATTATGTAGTTCAGTGGATATATTTATCCAGTAAACACACCAACAACCACCACAAACCAGAGCATCCATCAGCAACAATTCCACACCAATAGTGGGCTGCATCCATGGAACAGATAAAGAGGACAGATGTTTTTATTACGCTGATCACCTTACCCTCCCTACATACAACCTTTTAAATACCATCAAAGGCCTTTTGTGGGATGGTAATGGCATGAAAGTGTTCCTACAGCATAGAACATGTCACACTGTCAGCTGTCACACTAACACTTATACACCCTGTTTTCTCCACATCAAAGCAGGCAAGTGACACATTTCATATGGGGAGGGAGTAGTTATTAGGGCATGGGGCAGAGAGGCAGGAACTTCAAATCTAGCTCTAGCTAATGCTGTGATCCTGGGCAACTTATCCCTGATGCCCTTACTTGAGCTTCCAACAGTCACTGAATTATTCATTGTGAACACCTCAGCACTCCCCTCGCCAAAATCATTACTTCTGTTCCCTGGAACTTCACACCAGCCACCCAAATTGAAAACTGAACCCATTATTTTATCATGGATTTACAATGAGGAGTTTCACCTTTGGACCCTTCAGCATTTCTGAAGGAGATCAAATGGAAGCATCAACACGTTAAGAGCTGCAGCCAAAAGCAAGAGCAGTTACATCAATCAGTTAGAAAGTTCTCAGGTTGTGTGTGGGCTTGCAAGGCTACCAGGGAATATTTAAAGAGTTCTGCAGTGCAAAAATGTCACTGCCTGCTTTTAGTTGCTCTGGTTTTAGTGCCAGCCAAGTACTGCAGGCAGGGCTGCAGAGCAAGAACGCCTCAAGTTCTAATATTCCTCCGGTGACTGGCTTAGAATTCTTGGCAAACCATTTCACTTTTCACCATATATGAAACAGAGATTAAAATATCCACCCACCCTCCCAGCTTCCATGGATTCTGTAAGAATGCTTTTGCTACTCTTTTTTTTTTTTTTTTTTTTTTTAATTTTAAACTACGGGAAGTTAAGCAGAACAAAATATTCCTGTTGTGTTTTGTTTTGTTTTGTTTTGTTTTGTTTTGTTTTAACACTGGAAACAAGAAGTAACTGCAAATTGTGGACTTAGAGTAAAATAATCCACAACAGTCAGGCCTCCTGGAATGAGATTAAGAGCTACAAAGTGCTCTGAAATCTGCAATGCAGATCAAAAATCAAGTATTCTTTGCTTGTTTCATCTGTGGACTACCGGACTGCAGAAAAACAAAGTAAGAGGTACTGTGTAATGCTGCAAACAATTTTTTCTCAACTTTGTGCTTTCCCAAATCAAATGGACTAATTTATTTCATTTTCCTGTGGATGCTGATGAAACTCTAACGATGATAATACAAAAATAGAAGGCATAATAATTTTTACTCTGTGTGTTTCCACTGATGCCCCTGAGCCCTTTGTGTCCTTATTGAAAATGGCCATAAAAATCTTATCCTCCAGGTTAGGGAAATAGTAGCCAAAAATTTAATAACATATATAGCTATATTAATTTTCATTGCCCTCTTATAAAAAATAATTGCGCTTTTTTTTTAAAAAAGGGCATATTCTGGGTGAATTTCTGTATCACTTATCTCAGAGATTCGTAGCATAACCAGCTACTTTATAGCAACCTGGAAAACTGCATTTTTTTCCTGCTAATAAGAATTTTACATTTGGATCTGAGAAGGCTTCATAAAAAATTAAGTAAAAAGAAGAAGAGTAATCCATAAACACAATGTGAGAGAACACCAGCCTGGTCTGAGTGAATCAGGAACTCTCCCAAGCAGAAACAACAAGCACTTCAGGTGGCAACTGCAGCATTAAAATAGCATTTCCCTCCTCTGAAACTCAAGACTTTTTAAAACCTCTAGGAGTAACAGGGGAAGAGAACTGGTGAGCATCCTGCATAAATTGAGTTTATTTACCCATGAAGAAAATGCAGATCTGTGTGAAGTTTTAAATTAACTCAAATGAGAGAACAGATATATTTTTCTGGAGAGATGACAGCAAAAAATACTGATGATACTCCTAAATCCTAGAACTCAAAGGTTTTTAAAGTTCAACTCAGTGGCTACTGGAAGGACAATTTCAATATATTCTTAAAATAATCAGCTATCAATGTTAATTACATGTATATATTGATGCATATATATGTATATATTTACACACACATATGTATATTTAACAACTCACAACAAACAGATAAGAAGCCACCCATCTTCACCAGAAATCCTGGGTTTAGCTCACTAATTCAAATTTGAAAGACCACTCAAGTGTGGCTACACACTGAGGATTCATCTAAAGATTTCACACCCACGTTCACAGCGATGAACTCGCCATCAGGTCTCCTCGAGCAGATTAACAACAAAATTGCAACTACATCTCCCTTCTGACATTAACTCCTTCCCCTTTATTTACACAGAAGGCAGAAAGCAATAGCTTTCCACATGCTGCCAAATTACCTCAGGGATACTTTCAAGGAAAGCGAAGGTTCTTAGGAGTATGATTAATTTCCTGTAACTCTAGTTATTGCAAAGTAGGCATTTGCAGCTGAGTGGGCCTTAGGCCAATCTATGCCCAATTAAAAGAAAGAAAAAATAGGCTTGTTTAAAAAATACCAGAACAGCCCTCCTGGTTCTGCCTGAAGGTCTACCCAGTACATCTTCCAGTCTCCAATAGCGGATGTTTAGGGAAATTTAAGGTGTTTAGGATTTCCTGAACAAGATAAAAGTTTTTTTCTCTGGCATGTTAAACCATCCTCTATTTAATAGTGACAGCAATCAAGAGATCAGCTGCTCAATGCCTGGCCTTGAAGTCAGAGCCTCGAAATCAGACTCGTGTAGGACACCAATGGAGCTGAGACACCACCCAGCATTTACACCTTTAGGAACCTGTTTCTCACTTGTGTCACCCTCTCAGCTGCTGGTGTGTGCACTGGGAATATTTGCAGCCATGAGCAATCCTTTTGTCTGGCAGTTTACGTACACACGGAACATCACAAAGGGAATGAGTTGCTGCTACAAGTGAAGATAATACAGAGGGTGAAATGTTGAACAGTTCAGGCCAGAGTGGCTTACATAAACCATGTTAACATTTTCCATTAGCTCTTTCTTATGTAGCCAGTTTCCACCCTCTGACAGTTTAATGAGTAAGATGAATACCCAGAGAGCAAAAAAAAGCTCACTGTTCTTATTGCGTAATGGAATAAGAAAGCTGAACAATACAGAGCTGGAGCTCTACAGGTTACTTTGCATTTTGACAAGCTTTAATGCTTAGCTATTTTTTCACCCATGGGACAACAACGCCTTGCAAGGCAAAAGGCTTGGAGAAGTGTGGCTGGAAAAAAGCCCGGTGGAAAAAAAAGCTGGGGGTGATGGTCCATGGCTAAACATAAGCCCAGGTGTGCCCAGGTGGCCAAGAGGGCCAATGGCATTCTGGCCTGTGTCAGGAATAGCTGTGGCCGCAGCACCAGGGCAGAGACCATCTCTCTGTACTCGGTGCTGCTGAGGCACCTCGAAACCTGTGTTCAGTTTTCGGCCGCTCACTGCAAGACTGACACTGAGGGGCTCGAGTGTGTCCAGAGAAGGGGACGGAGCTGGGGAAGGGTCTAGAGCACAAGTCTGACGAGGAGCAGTTGGAGGGGCTCAGCCTGGAGAAAAGGAAGCTCAGGGGGAACTTTCTCACTCTCCACAACTCCCTGGAAAGAGGCTGGAGCCAAGTGAGGGTTGGGCTCTGCTCCCAGGTAACAAGCAATAGGACAAGGGGAAATGGCCTCCAGTTGCACCAGGGGAGCTTTAGATTGGATATTGGGGAAAATCTTTTTATTGGAAGAGCGGTCAGGCTGCCCAGGGAAATGGCTGAGTCACCACCCAGGAGGTATTTAAAAGATGTGACTCTTAAAAACGTGGTTTAGTGGTGGCCTTGTCAGGGCTGGGTTAAGGGCTGGACTCAGTGATCTTAAAGGTCTTTCCCAACCTAAACGACTCCGTGATTTTATAATCATACAATAAGATGTTCTCACCTCAGGGCTGGGAGCAAAGGCAAATTAATTCTCTACAATTTATTCAGAAAAGTTCCACCCAGAGTCAAACAAGGAGGAATGAGCTGCCAGCTTCAACTTCACAACAGGTGATTTATGCACCCTGAACCTCTGATCCATTCTCTGTGTTCACACTCCAGTCCAGAGTAACCCAAGACAGTGTCTCTAAGTAGGAAGTATCCCACCACTTTCTCTTCCTCAGACCAACTGCTGGATGCTCAAAAACTTTGAGCATATGTTGCAACATACTAATAACAGACAGTAGAAGGTCACCCTCTTTTTTTTTTTTTTTTTGCTCTCAGTAGTGAAGTAAGGTAGATTTTCATACACAGGGGACTAAAACACACAGATTTTATCTTCATAAAGAAATTCATGGAGCCCAGCCTGGTCTGTTTTATAGGGTGAATCTGGCTCTGAGTGTGGCTCAGGGACACTCCTCCAAAAGCAGCACAGAAACAACCATTTTGTCAAAAGCAGGCAGACAAATGCAACACAACTACTCTCTGTCAACCAGAGCACATCTAGAAGCTTAATCCTAACCTGGAGAGTCAACTCATTCGTGGGATCATAAGTTCATGGGCATTTTTTTGAAATAAAAGACAACAACAAAAGGATTGCCTGTTCTAACCAACCTCTCCCATTTCCTAATAATAGCAATCTTCCATCAGTATATTTGCTGCACATCCTCTTGAAGCACCCATCCCTCAGAACAGTGCAGTTTGTAGTATCACTCCTGTGGGTTTACTCTCTAAATTGGCCACAGTGTTATTTCACTGCTTGAAGGGCTCATCAACCCACAAACCCAGAGAGGAATGTTGATTTAAGGGACAGGAGGTGTTTTCATTTAGGACCAGATACACTGACGTGGTTCTGTGTGAATAGAAAAGGCACTCCATCTGTTCAGCAGAACTTGACAAAATGAGACGTTCTACAGAGCATATTTTTATCTATCAAGTGTACAAAAAAAAAAGGTATCTAATTTAGAAACCCTGTTCAGCAAATGGTATTTATTGTACCAACTCTATAAATTCAAAGATTCAAGTATATTTGATGAAATGGGGCACTGTAGCAGTCACTACTGAGAGTCTGCTGAGAACAAATCATGCAGGAGTGACAGATCCGGGATTGAGGTGCCACTCTCCTGAAATAGGAAAAAAACCCTCAGTGGTGTGTTCCCACCGCAGCTTGGATTTGTTTATGATCCCTGCCTTTCTTGCCTGCATTCCTCTCAAGTTCTGACCACTTTTCCCTCTCCTTACTCTGCACAGCATCCCAGGCTGGCAGCTGGGAACCACCAGGGCAGTGCCACCAGGTTGGTCACTGCAAATGCTTCCAGAGCCTTAACAGCATCGTGGGACCTGCCCTGACCTCCTACCATCAGCAACCCCGTTCTCCAGTCCTCCCCCAGACCCACAACCCCAACATCCCACTGACTTCAGACAGACGTGCTGCAGATGTTCATCAGCTCAGAGCTGATGCCATTGAGAGACTGTTTTGCTGAAGATGTTCAGAGGGTCTTTACCTCCTGTATAATGCAAAATCCGAGGGCAGATCATTTCCTTTGGTAGTTTACTGAGGTTCTGCAAAAGCACCTTTTTACAGGGCCAAGACACTGGAACAACTTCTTACTGAAACATGTTTCATGCTGAGCACTTTACAGCCTCATTTGCACAGCTTAGCCTGCTGTTGCTGTAAATTTTGGAATAACTTATCAGCCTCTGGACACCTGGCATAAATGTGGGAACCTTTAAATATGTTTATATATCTCATCCACAAACCATTTGCTAAAAAAACCCCACCCTCAAACCCCAAAACCATCATAAATATTTCATTTGTACAGCAAATGTATGAAGCAGATGAGGTTCTTAGGGACACGGTTTGGTGGTGGACTTGGTATTGTTATATTAATGACTGGACTAGATGATCCTAAGGGTCTTTTCCAACCTGAATGATTCTATTTCTCTAAATAATCCGCTCTAGTGGATCACAGAATTTGTTGGACTGTCTACATAGTTTCCTAATACTTGAGAGATTTTCGATATCCTCAGTTTGGAACTACCCCAGACTTGAAAAAAAAAATGCAGCTTTTTAAATTCTAAGGACCAGTGGCAGCAATTGTCCAACACCACACAACACTCTCAGCTTTATTTTGGGAAGCACAAGCAAGCAGTGCTAGACTGCCTGGAATGTCATCTGGGGCAGTGGGAGGCAAACCAACATCATCACCTCTATTTAAATAGTGCTATTGCAACATCTGAAAATAGGAAGCACTATGAAGATTGCTGGTGTCCAGCATACAAATGCTGATGCCCAAGGTCATCTTTGTGCCTGTGAGCAGTGACTGGGTGGTGTGGAGGGGATGATGTCCCACAGGCAGCTGCAGGAGCAGTGTATGTGGGGAGCTCCAGCCAGCAGGCTGACGCCAAAAGGAGTGAAAGCACACGTGAAAATAAATAGCTCATCCAAGTCTCTCTTTATAAATGGAACTGCTCATTGATGTGACCTGCTGGGAAAATCAGAAGGGAAACACGGTGAGAATTGCTGCCATGCCATTACTGTGGAGGGATGTTCAGAGATGTAATGATGCCAAATTTCTGTTTCCAAGAAACAGGGCAGTGTGGTGTACAGAAATAAATAACCCCTGGAGCGGTGAGTGCCTCACCTTTGCAGTTCTGCATGGAAAGCAAGTCATCAAATATGCTTGTCCACCATGAAACTTTCATCTGCTAAAAGAAAGACTGATTGAAGAGTGATTGATTGAAACCAGCTACTTAAAACTAAGTCAGCCAAGGAGACCACTGTTCATCCCCTCCCAGTTCTGTGACACTGTAAGTGCTGGAGAAGCCTCTGGTACAATAAGCTGGGGAAATTATGGCAGTCTCCAAGTGATGTCAGGTTAGCTGGAGCCTTGATGAGCATCTCTGAAGGAGCTGTGTGTTGGAATCCATCCCTGCTTACCTTCCTCCCACACCCACCTGCATGTTCCTTAAACGAGAGTTTCCCCAGGGAAAAAAACATCGGACCAGTACAAGCCGGAATTTGTACAGGTGGAGTCCTGCACACTCAAGAGTCAGGAGGTTAACCCCACTTCTGTCAGACAACAGCCTTTCGCTGCACTGCACAGGGACCAGAATGAGGGCAAGGAACCAACCCCCACATCCAGAGGATCCAGTTACCAGGGGGAACAAACCATTTTTCCTTTCGCAGTGTATCCCAGGACTTCTTGAAATGAAATGCACAATATCTAATCCACTGTCTCTCCTTTGCTGTATTGTCTGAACAGGCTTAAACACCATAAATGCAAATTACAAGCTTCAAATTACATGGCCAAAGGGTAAGAAAGAGAAGAAAAGCAGAGAATGTACTTCTTATGCTGGTACAGCCAGTATAGCAGCACTGGCCATCCATATTCTGGTTTATTTTTTGGACAAAGTTCCTGTTTTCAGATGAATTGTCTTTTGACAAAGTCTTAAAGATTGTGAGATCAAATGTTGTCAAAGGACCAAAAATGGGATCAAAAGATTCCCATGCAGATCAAAATGAAGGAAGATTAGACGTAAGCCAGGACTTGTAGTTTTTAGTGGAAACATGAGAAAGATGGGAAAGTCAAAGGATGCAAAGAGAATAATGAGAAACCACATAGGATATCAGTGTGAACTGAGGACCCATGTCCCCTACATTCCAATAAAAACTCAATCTATAACTCATATAGATATATAAAATTAGAGTCATCCAGTCATCCTGGCTATTCCTGCAATTCCAGCCAAGCCAGATCAGAGATTACAACATCAGAAACACCTTCAGCTGTGGGTACCTGTAAAAAAATCCTGTCATTTCAACCAATTCCTCTTATATATGAAAGCAAAGTAATAATTAAATAAAATTTTTCTTCACAAATACAAACATGCATTCCCATCTGGGAGGGTGCACTTCCCCTTCCCCCCAGCCCTCCTCTGGATTGCTCTGCATTCTCAGGAATTCCTGCCTGGCCTTGGCCTCTGTGTAATGAGTTTGGGGGGTGAAGTGTCCCTTGACCATCCCAGGCGCTCTTGCATGGCTAAGATGGGAGCAGCACTGACCAGGTAAGGTGTGGGATGACACTGGGAATATCCAGCCATTCCCTTGGAACATTCCTTACCTGAATCACCACCCGAGTGGAACGGTACCACTGTTAATGGAATTTTCAACATTCCAGTCATTACCAACCTAGATTGTGCCCAGGATGGAAATTCAGATACCCTACACCAAGCACAGTCTGAATGTTGCCATCTTGGATCTATAATTGACTACTGCAGTTGTAATAAATTCTGCTGACTCCCTTTGTAACTGTTGAATTAGTCAATGATTAAATTGACTGCTAAAATCTTGTGATCCACCTTAAAAGTGTGAATAAACCTCAGACTGCTGATGCTTCAGAAACCGTGTAAAAATTCCATCTGTGCCACTTTTACAACATCATATTAAGATCACCATTTGCTGATATGTTGGATGGTAGTTCTTCAGGTGATCTTAATTAATTACATGTGTAATTCTTAGGATATAAACCATTGATCAAGTCTGAGATTAAGATGGGACCTAGCAGCACCTAAGTTCTACCAGGAGTTTGACAAGCAAGGCGGAGTCTGCTCTGAACCTCATGATTCAACAGAAGGGTCCCCCTTACCCTTTTGCATTTTCGATCTCTGTGTAAATAATTTTGTCTCGATTCTAACTGTATTTTCCTTTGGATGTTCCATCCATGTAGTAACAGAGTGAAAATTGATGCTGAACTTTGTTAAATCTCACTTTACAAATTCATAGTAAACACGTTTTTGTTAATAGCTTTGATGGTGATTCTTTAACGACCTAAGCCACTCACTGACAATCCCATCAAGTTCAAAAACTGAACCCAAGCAATCATGGAGGTGTCACCCTCGGATTTTCAAGGAAACAATGCCCAAAAGAGAGAGTGAGTTTGTTGCCTTCCAACTCTGAAGAAAGTATTTCTTGGTTTAAATCACTTCAGACTGAATTTACAATGTCATTCACTCAGCAATTCAGTGAAACTACATATGCATTAAATTCTCAAAAGCATTTTATGCCATCTGTTTGGGATAGTTAGAGTGAACATATTTGGGGGATGAAATTAGTAATTATAAGAGGAGAAAATTAACATATTGGACTAATTAACAGCATCTTCTGGAAAAGAAACAGGGAAAATAACCAATTACAAAACTTAATGTTTACTGTTCTCCCAGCTAAATAAAGACTGTTCAATATGGCTCTCCTTGGGTTTCTTTACTTGTTTTTTTTTTTCCCTTCTAAAATATGATATCTGCACTGTGCTAAGGAACATGAGCCAGAGAAAAGACTCAGACATTGCAGGCTCTGTGGTCTGCTCCCATCCATCCACTGATGGATGCAATGAATGGAGCAATGTTGACGCACCAAAGAGACACGTCCTTGTCGTTGTGAGGGCTCAAAATGAAGGATGCTCACAGCTCACCTCATTTCAGACACTGAAAGATTAAAGCAAACTTAGTGACTGGAGCTCATTTTCCTTGGATCCCACTAAAGAAAAGGCATTTAATTTCTGCTCCATCTTAGGCGCCAGTTAAGGATGAAATCACGCTTTGGACTTTAACTGTAGCAACTAAAACTTGACTGACTAGAGAAAGGAGATCACTATGTGGCAGAGCTCCAGTTTTGATGTCTCACAGCTGAACAGTCCAGACTGTTTTGAAGATCCAGTTGTCACGGAGCACAAAAAGAACATGGGGTGGATAGAAGAGCCATGTTCCTGTTGATGATCCACCACGCTGAGAGAAGAACATTTACCTGCGCTAAGCAAAGAAATTAATTTTTGTCTCTAATATGTCTCAAAGTTCACCTCATGCTTATACCTGAATCTGGGCTTATGTCCAGCTGGTCTGACCATTGGGGTTTTCACATATCGTATTTTGGTTTTTTACATACTATATGTGTAACCCGATTCTCAGAGCAGAGTACAGGTCACAGGGTTCTGAAGCACCAGGGAACGTATGTTCTAGAAAAGCTGCAGGTTGGACTGTCGCTGTATAAAAATTGGATTGTCTCTATACACAAATCAAGTTTCATTAATTTCAGTGCATTGCTTTACCTCTGATCACTGACACTTTACAATGAATGGGGGAATAGAAGAGAGGCTTCTGTGGCTTCTCTCTTCCCTTTTCCTATTAAAATGCTACTCTTGTAACCACACTCTGCCTGAAAAGATGTCCTGTGTTTATGCATCATTTAAACAACCCAGAAAATTATTTTTTGTCAGCAGCTGAGAAATAAATTGTTTGCTGACTCTGAGACAGCCTGATGTGGAATCTGTTTTTTCTGCAATAGGAGCTCTGCACAAGGGAAAATACATTATGAATAAGGGGCAAGTTTTACAGTAATGTTTACAAAAACATTCAAAAGGCAAAGAACACCTGAGTGAAAGGTCCAAACACAGAACCTCATCTATCTCCCCTTTGTTTCCAGCTACAAAATGGTCAATAAAATTTATATAAACAAACATGCCTCATGAGGCGGAGTTGCTCCCTGGAACTCAATGGCACAAGCTGCAGAGCTCGGGCCAGATTCAGAAGGCAGGTCAACACCCCCATTTATATGTAAAAGAAGAGGCACTTAAGCACGACTTTCACACTCGAGTGTGATCAGCTTGTCTAGATCAGCTTATTGTCCTTAAGGAAATGATGCAGTCAGAGTAAACCACTACTGATCTGGTGTATGATACACAAAGGTTTTTTCATTCCCTGAGCCTCATTTCCTCTGCCATTTCTCAGGGCTGGAGAACTGACTGAGCGATAGTACCTAGATTATTTTTAAACTCCTCCCTCCGTGCAGATTTACCAGGGGGGAAAGAGAAGTGAAGGGGAAAGAAAGAAACAACTTCACAACTTTTCTCGCAGTAGCATCACTCCTTGCACGCAGCCCCTCCCCAGTCATGCTGCAGAGCAGCGGCTCTGAGTGTGCTCCTCCCACTTCTAAAGTGAAGCTGGGTCCAGTTTCACATCTCTCACAGCGTCACTTTTCTGCTGTATGAGACGTGTATTTTGGTGTACTTCAGCCAAGAGTCAAGTTGTTTGCCCTGCTTTCAAGAAACTGGTCTGGATGCAGACACTTCAACTGTTCTGACCTTCCACTATCACATCAGTCGGCAAGTATTGCTAATTCAACAGATTAAATTACGAGAAAGGGCTGTCACTGTGAGTTCCCTTGAGTGTGTAAAATTCCAAGTTTCCTTTCCGTGTCGCACCACTGTTCCTTGTCACCAGTGAACACCCAAGGCTGGAGGCACTATGTTTATCTCAGCAGGAAAAGATGTTCCTGGAGCAAGGACACTTTGAAAACAGATCCTCCAGTAACAAGAAGCCAACAAGAAATGGAGAAATAAATACCTGTGACATTGGTGCGGGCTGACAAAGCCTCACAGTACTTTTCCAGCAGAACAGACAAGGGCAGGTTCACAGAAGATTCACAGTGGAGAACTATCTGGATGAAGAGACAGAAATAAACCAAACAGTAAATAAGAAGCAGAGAACAGGTTTTCTCATCCATGAGGGCAACGATCCCCAGCACTTTCGTAGCAGCTCCCATTCATAACTGGGTCGGGTACAGACATCCCATCATGACAGAGAAGGTTTGTGGTTCTACTTGCTTGGCTCCAGGGCATCACATGGAATTCATCTGCCTAGATGTAGGCATCTACAAATGAACCACCTATTCTGGACCTCTTCTTGTGGGAGCTGCTCAATACCATTAACAAAGCTCAGGATCCAATTTTTGCCTCACCTTAAAGCAGATGCCTCAAAGAGTGAAGATGGGATCACCTCCCATCAAAGATCATGTGTAAAATTTTTTTTTCCAACTAACTTTTAATGGTTACATGGGTGCTAAAGATCCTTCCACATTCAAGAGGTAAATCAACTGTTAAGGGGCAATTCAGAGGGCTTGAGGAAAGTGGTTGCAGAGAATAAATAGGAAAAATAGGCATCCCTATAAGGTGATTCTTGGCACTTTTGAGACAGGAAAATAGACATGAGTTTCTGACTCTCAGAATTCAGAGTGCTAAGCCCCCCACTGAGGGCAAATGCTAGTGAGAAAGAGCAGCAATGTCAACATGGGCACCTCAGGAAAGCTGCAGGTTCAGTACAGGATAATAGTACATCCTCAAGTAAATTTTAGGAAATACATATGTAGAGTTGAAATCAAGGGGTAATCTTCACTCTCAGAATTAAATTAAATGAAGTGCCCAGTGCAGACAGAGGAGAGAAGCCCCCAGAACTGTACATCTCAACACAGAGCTGAGTTGGGATTCTGCTCAGAGGAAGAGAAGCTTTGAAAAGCCCTTTAAGAAAGGCAGAACGAAATGTGGCCAGAAAATTCAGGAGTGAGACATCAGTGATAGAAATTTCCATTTTCAGAATATGAAACACAACCTTCCTGACTATTTCTGAGGGGATATAAAGCTGTGGTAACACACCAAAATAATTGCCTTTGCTTTCCGTTTACGCACAATGACTCCAACACAACACAGGCGGCTTTTTACTCAGGGAAACGACCCTGCTCCTCCAATATTGATGTTACCTTTCAGTGCTCTGAGATGTGTTAAGTGATTGCAGAACCCTTTTCATGTCACTGAATTCCTTGTCACTTAACAGGAAGGGGGGGCATGACAATAGAATCCATCAGCAACCTTGGTCTCTAAAGAACAACTGTTCTCTGAACGACACCATTTCTACCTATTTCTCACTTTGCTGTCATTTTACAGAATAGGAAGCCTTGACATACAAACAAAAAGCCTTTCTCAGGCTTCGTTCTTTTCACATAAACACCATGAAGCCTCTGTTTCTCCTTCAGGGAGAGCCAAATCCCGCTTCCCATAGCACAGCCTCCCAGGGTACCGACCGCGCACGGCCAGGTCAAGGAGATGGAGAAAGGCTGCTCTGCATCCTGGACGGATTCCAGCCTAAAAGCACCGGGCTCCAGCCCAGCCTGCCAGAAAGCAAACTCTGTAGTGGTCATGTCTCGTGTCAGACCCAGACAAGTGAGCTGACACAGCAGAGGCACCTCCTCCCTTCCAGCCCTCCATCCCCCTGCCACCTCCCAGCCCAAAGCACTGTCTGACTTCAAAGAAGAAACTCGAGACATCTCCATGTACTGTAAATACGCTGCATGTCCAGCTGTCCCCTCCCTAAGATGATGGGAAAGAACAGACAGAGGTCAGGCCCAGCACAGCGTGGGGAGGAGGAACAAGAAAGGTTAAATGTCACATTCGCTTCAGGGTCAGCTTAGGTTAATTTGGCTGGAGGGAAAAGCGCCTTCCACATATTGTGTTACTTTTGGTTTCATTTTCTCCCCTCTAGCCATGGTGAACAGCCTTTTTGTGTGTGAAACTTTTTTTTAAAAAATTGTATTTAAAGCAGACAAGCCCCAAAAGACTGAAAATCCCTCTTAAAACAATAAAGAAGAGGGGAAACAAAAAAAAAAAGAGAAACATTTCACTAATGTAGGATAAGTAATTGGGCCTGTGGCTGTGTATCTATTTTGAAATTATACTTTGAAAAATTGAAATAATTGCTTCATTAATGCACTACCTTACTTAAACAGCTTTTCTCCTATGACAGCTATTCCAAGACCTCTTCCCACAAAATCCACTCCGTGTTGTCTTGCACATTTACCTTAAACACGCACAGAAATTTTTATCTTCATTTCTCTGAGCCACTGTGGACTTTTACGCATAAAAATAATGTGCAGAGCCAAAGACTGAGGTGGAAATGAGTCCTTTATTTTCCAAAACGGAGGCACCAACTAAGAGTCTGCAGTTAGGCCAGCTCTCAGTCTACATAACAATATATGAAGCCTTTGGTCAACTTCCCATTCACATCTAAGAGGACTTTCAGAAGAGGAGTGGATGAATTGTCCCAGTGTGTCACTGCCCCTCTCGTGGTCGTTTCCTTAGACCCTTCCACTTGGCCATGGTCACTGGCCATTGTCCATCAATGAAGGATCTTCATGTCTGTCAGAGAGCATGAAACTACGAGACACAATCAGAGGAACCCACCATAAAACCATCTCTAGAGGAGGGAAGGGCAGACGAAACCGGCAACAACGAAAGAGAGAGGAACATCTTGCTATGTCATGTGTTAGAAGTAACAGGACGCTCACAGTGCGCACTCCTCCATCAAAGGAAGTGCTCCACTCTTGCAAACATTTATTTGTGCAGAATTGGTTCTTTGTCACACAATCACAGGACCTTCACCGCCAAGGCCTGGGTTCGATTCCAGCCAGGGATACTCCCCGGGCAGGTGGAGCTCATTAGCCGTGTAAGGCAATCCACCTACGTTCTAAGGACCTCGCTGCCACCGTCCAAGCTCGCTTGGCCCCGGCAGATGAACCTTA
>JAWMRA010000078.1:2590373-2601491 GCA_035584735.1 Pseudotriccus pelzelni | reverse complement strand
TCACCTAAAAAATCCAATGCGCAGGCTGGAAGGTGTAAAGACCTTCCCCGGTTCTTCGTTCACGAAGACTGGCCATTCTACTCTCACAAAGTACTGACAAGGAGTCCTAAAAACACATATGAACCATTAGATACGTAACAGGCCCCAGTGGATCTGTACAGCGAGCTCTGGGCACAGACAAATATCTGACACATCCCAGTGCTGCCTCCTCACAGTTCCTACCAGAATTTGTGGTTACTCCATACAGATTACAGGGGACTTGCAATTTCATTTTGAAAAGAAATAACAGAGAGTAGTCCTGGTTTGAAATATTATTGAGTTCCACTATGCTGCAATTTAGATATAAAAGGATATATATACAGTGCTGCTGTAAAATTCACCTGCATGGGAGAGGTTGTTTTCTTCTCTCAAACATGTAAGAAATGACTTCAATAACATAAATAAAGCCCCAGTGCTGTGGACAGGATCCAAAAATGTCTGTATAGGCACAGGGCTACCCCAGACACACAGTGGAGGATCTTGTAAATTTAAATATCTAACAGGAAATAGCAGCACAGTGGATGAAGTCAGGATGACTGGAAGCTAAAGGAGAGAACTCCAGTGGAAAAGGATGACACGTGACATTCCTTGCAAGATGGAGGTAAGCTCAGACACAGTGAATGCTGCCAAACATGGACAGATGCATATGCTCCACTTTCCCATTCTCACACAAGAATTCCCGGATGCCATATTCCAGTTGCCTAATAAAAGCCAGTTTTTAGGCCTCCCTGTGAAACATCTGCTGGTGGCCTGCTGAGCAAAAGCAGAGGTGTTGACATCTGAGACAGCCTCAAAGTAGCAGAGCAAAAACTCTCCCTTTAAAAAAAAAAAAAAAAAAATTGTTTCTAGTATTTATAAGGTCCCAGAGAAAACCATCCCACAGAACTACAGCAGCCTCTCATCAGAAAGCTGCTCACAGAAAAGCAGTGGGATTTGTATTAAACAGCTCAGACTTCAAAACAGAGAGAGTAACAGCTGAGCTGATCACCCAGCATTTCCTTTGCAGTGCAGGAGGAGAAGCAGGATTTTTGCAGATGCAATTCACCTGTTGTATTTTAAATCTTTAAGGTGAAGTTTCTCACCCACTAGAAAGACAGAGTCACTTGGGAGAATCTTTCCTAAATTTTCTTTAGACACTCCATGCAAAAGGAGAGGTAAAAACATTCTCAGAGGTGATGGCTACAGGAGACAGGAGCACGTCCCCATCTTACAAAATTATCTGGAGCATTACTGTTGTCTTTCTTTTACTGAGCAAGCTGAAGTGACCTCCCATCATCAAACAATTTTGTAGTCATCGACTACAAAACATGTGCCCAGTCCCAGCTGACGAGAAGGACCCATCTCCTGCCTCTGTGGCCACACAGAGGCAAAGTTTCAGTCTAAACTATCCACCTGTGCTCTTTATAAAGTCAAAACACTTTTTCTTTCTGAGCAGACACCTCTGGTAATGGCATGACAAAACCCACACCCCGTTTGAACACAGGTGGGCATCTGAGAACTTCTACAGGGGTTCCTGCCATCACCAGTATTGTGGATGAAAACAGATGCTTTGGGAAAAAAACACCAGGTATTCCACGGAATACACTCCTAAGTAATGCCAGTGTTCATCTGAGCAGCTCTCTCCCTCTAAGAGGTGGAAACACATAGGAGAGAATGAGGAGAGGTGGAATATTTGCTGACTATCACCTGTAAGAATATGCACAACCAGGGAGAGTGAAAAATGCCACTTCAGGAGAAAAACAGATATTACCACGGGAGAGGAGGGGGAATTCATCTTTACAGTTGCCCAGATGGATTTACAGTCACTGTATGTGGTTATTTCACACACGAGGTGTATGTAAAAGAGATGCTTATTCAATGACGGTGACAAGAGGGCCAGAGTGGTCAAAATACTTGGCTTTTTGAAGAAGCAAAAGGTGTTTTTTTGACCTTTCTCAACTCAGTCATTTAAAACTGCTCGTGCAGCAGCACTTGGCAGCATACAATTGTTTGGTTCTGCTTCACCAGAAGATTAATTTCCACTTGTGATAGAAAGTCTAATTACAAGTTTTCACAGGAACCTGCAACCTGAAGCCTGAGACAGCTGAGGTTACAGTAAAAGGAAAAACTCTGGGAACAGCTCAAGAAGAACAGTCTCCTTTTCAAGTCATCCTTCAGCTCTTTCAACTCCCTGTCATTACTCACCTCTAAGTTAATCCAAGCAGATAAGTAAAATAGTGCTACCAGGTACAGAACCCCAAATGCTCCAGGAGACACTGCTCTATGATCTTAAGAGGCCAGATGTATTCTGCAGCACTTCCAGGAAGTCTGGAAAAAGAAACTATAAGTCTGCATGGAATGGGAATTAGGACCCCAGTTCAATAAAGCAACTGAACACATGCTCAGCTCTAAGCGTGAAATTAAATTAATCCTTATTCAAAAACAAATTAAAAAAAATCCCTCCAGCATCTGCTACACTGAGCCCACCACTGAACTTCACTCTTGTCTTTGAAACTTGGAGAGCTGCTCCATTAAGCATCTGCCCACGTGCTCTGTTGAATAAGGGTGTAGAGGGGAGTTTCTTCATCCACCGAAAGCCACGCATGTGCTAAGGGATCTTCTGAGTCACGAGACATAAAGCAAGACTGTTTAAAGCCACCCATGGGCTGGACTTGTCCAAGCAAGTTGTCCTGCCCTTTCAAAGCCATGGGAGATGTGTAAAAAAAGGGGCATTTGAATCACAGGCTACAGCTCTCTTCAAAATAATATTGCTTAATGGAAAGCTTTTTCAATCTCACATCCCTGAAGAGTTTTTTTATTCATCCCCCATGTCTGCGGATATCATACCCAGAAACTGGAAGGAGAGCCAGCACTCCTGACTTAATGTCTTCCCTTTTCCTAGATCTTCACACCAAACCCACGACTAATTCTCCACTCTTTCCACCCCATTCCCATTATTCTGAATCCCTTCAGCAGCTCAAATGTGATTCACCTCACCCACACATTTCAGAAGGCATTGCTTTAGACTCCCTCACACCCTGTGGAAGAAGGAAGCACTATCACGGAACAATCCATTGCTTCCTCTTCAAACACATCCTTTAGGATGAGATAACTTAGGCACTGGAGGTAAAACACACAGGGAATTCAGAGGTTAATCTCAGGTTTAAAAGTCATATTTACCCAAATGAACCTCAGCTACCTCTTATCTACCTGTAGAGCCCCTGCAAGGATTCACTGTCCTCACACTGTCACTACCCTTCCAGGCCTCCCTTCACAGGCTCTCCCAGTTCTAGCTCAACAAATGTCAGCTCCTAATCTTTGTTTTTCAGGTGTCTGCCAGCATGTTACCACCTAAAAAAGGTAAAAATCCATCTCCCATGCTTTAGGCTTTAACCAGCTACTGACATCTGCTCAGCTGTCCATGGAATGCCGAAAATTGTACCTCTGTATCCTCCATGAAATGTTCCTTTAACGCAAAATTTCGTGGTAGCTCAGCATCACCTCACTGGCTCATTTTTAATTCTCTTTCTCTCCATCCATTCCTTTTTCCTTAAATTGCTGACTCTTGAGCTGGAGCCGACCTTTAGAGACTTGAAAAACGTGTATCACAGGGAAATTTAACTCCAAGACTGGAACAAGAGGAGGCCTAAAAACTACCTGAAGGGGAATTACAGAGGAGTCAGACTCCTGTCAGGAGCTGACAGCAAAAAGACAAGACAGGCATCACTCACAAGCTGAAGTGAGGGAAAATCTCACAGAACATAAAGGAAAAAAATATGCACCATGACAACCACTGAGCATTGGTTAAAAAAAAAAGGTTCAGAGATGTTGTGAAAGCTCCATCTTTGCAGATTTTCACAACTGAACTGGATGAGCATGATGTGGTTTTGGAATTAGCCCCGCACAAACTGTTTTTCCGTTCTTTGGCTCTAGAATCTATGGTCCCCATGGTAAAAAGAATCATAGGTAACAATTACTCCCCAAGCCTTTTGTTTTGACAGTGCAGTAATTACTATCTTACAGGCTGTGTCTTGAAGAATAATCAGCAATCTGGAGGCTTTGAGGGTTTTTTCACTCATGTTTCTAACATTTTGGACTCTGTTCACATAATAATAATTGAAATATTATGCCAAATAATATGAAAAGACATTTTTTAAATTATTTTTGTATTCAAAGATAGAATTTTCTTTTAATCTGTCTGAAAGAAAGAAATACTGAAGGTCTGATCAGGCTTCAAAATATTCATAAAGACACTTGTTTTGATAAAATAAGAGTTTCTTACACCTTGGAAGGTGTCTCAAGGTCGAGATGAACTAAATAGCTGATCTCACAGCAGAAAGGACTTGAGGCAGGATGAGGAAAAACCCCCACTGCTTCTGATGAGGAGCAACCCTGGTCAAAATTCTTTCCTGTGCTCTGGGACATCGTTCTTGTCAGCCAGAGGGACAACCTTGGCCTTCTTCTCTTCTTTGAAAGACTCAGTTGATAACAGGAGGAGTTATCAGACAGATATATATATATATATAACAGATGGATCCCTGGATGCCTTCACCCCCAAAACGAGGGAGGAGCGGGAGCAGAGCACTCTTATAAGTATTCAATGGGGCTGGAAGAGAGAAAGCAGCAAGGTGACAGCTGTGATGGCCACCCTGCAAAGTGCAGCCCCTGGTGCTGCCTGCGCTGGCAGGGCCTCCTGAAACCCAAGCTCCGTCTGGGCTGGGGGAGTTTGCCGCTGCCACTCAAAGGGAATCGATACTTTAGTCCCTGCCTGGCCAAGCCGCCAGCAGAGCCTGGCTGGCAGCCCCACGGCCAGCCTGCTCCCACACATCAGCACACTTCCTCTCCTTCACTTTTGCCCTCTTTCCTCCTTCCTTTTCGACGGAAAAGCCACCTCTGCTAGAGGACAGCACTCCCAGAGCTACGGCAAGCGCAGAGACGGCAGCACTCAACAAGCCTCCTGCATCCCAGGAACCTGGGGAACAGCAAGAGAGATTATCCCACAGCCCTCAGATTGGATCCTTTCCAGTCCTCTGGCACTTCAGCTACTATTACCAGGGCAAGGGTTTAGCATTGCAGCGAGGACAGCTAATGTATTTTAATCTCCATCTGCATTGCTCACTATTTACTTTCCCGGCACACACACCCCAGAGTGGACAGTTACTCAGCCAGGATTATGCAAAAGTTTATAGGGCTTTAATTAGTTTCATTTTCTTGCAGCTCTGCTGAAGAAGTGCTTTTGAGCCCTTGAATTGCCAAATGGATTTTCTCTCTTACTCAGTGAAAACACGCCGTGTATCTGTACAAACACAGGCCGTGTAATTGGTCATTCCAGGAGAAGGACACTTTCCAAGTTCTCCACCCATGGAGCTCCACAATTCCCAGCACCTGACTCCCAACGTGGGCTAACTTGTCCAGCAGTTAAGGGACTCCTGAGCCGCAGGTCAGGGCAGGATGTTGAAATCCATCTCTCCCCTGTCCCTCTCACAGCCCTTCCCAAACGGACTGAGCCTTTGTCAAGATCCAGCAGAACATGTGCCTGGGAGAGCCAATCCAGATGATCCCAGACCCAGAGGACTGAGCAGCACTTCCAACAGCTTTGACATGTTACACGTCAAAGAGCATTGCAGGAATCATCTAACAAATATCCCCACACTGGCAACAGAAACTGGAAACGAAATTGTCATGTATTTGGACATGTCCTCTGAAGGACAGTGCTGTTTGCTGACTTATTAGAGTGGTAAATGACTAATTTCCATTTGTCTTCTTTTGTAACAAGGGCCACAACCAAATTTATCCAGCTCCTCAGAGAAGAAAATTAAAACACATAAAGCTCTTTAGCCAACACTTGCCAGCTTAAATCAATTACAGCTGTTTTCAAAGCTATTAAGATTTTTAAAAATGATTAGCAGTAAAGGAAAGTAATTCTGTATAAAGAAATAAAGCAAACCATCAGGAAGTGTTTAGTTTTTATGATTAGATAAGGAAACAAAGACAATGTTTATGCAGTGCTGTGACACAATTTACCGTGAATCTACAGGAGGCAGGGAGGGGCCAGTGGCTCGCTGGACAGCTCCAGCTTTACATCCAACAATTCATGTTTGCACTTTAAGGGAGAGCAGACTACATTTGGGGTTAAAATTGGTATGGATTAAAAGAAATGAAGACATGGAGGTGATGAAGATCTGATCTATCTGCTTCAATTTATAGACACAGTGCGGAAGAAGAAATTCCCACAGAAATGTCATTTACTGGATAAATTTTTAATCTAAAGTAAATCAGCTTTCCCCCTAAGTCTCCTTTTTGGGTTTGCAGTGCTGCAAACCTGAAAGTGAGATAAACTAAAAGGGAACAGATTCAGCAGCGTGTGCAGCCTGTTGTTACCACCCACATTTCCTCACCTCCCCCTCTCCCCAAAAATAAAATCTGCAGAACCATTAAAAGAATCTATAAATGTGCAAACGTTTGTTCCAATATAGTATTTTTTAAGTATTTGCTTTACTAATATATGGGTTAAAATTAAAATAAAGCAGAAAACAGCAAAACGCTTCCTTAAAAAGTTCATATTATCCACTACCCTGTTTTTCTCATGGTGAATCCCTCAGATCAGCACATCACCAGCAGGATCCCACAGTAATCCCTGACACAAAGAAAGCTGATTGCCAAATTCAGAGCAATGAAGAGTTTTCCTGCGAAGAAAATACTTCCCTCAGGCGCTCATGGAGAGCGTGAGGAATGGCAGCGCAGCACACTCCATCTAAGCTAATAAATCAAGCAGTGCAAAGGTCTGTTTTAAGTACTTAATCATTTACACTGTTAAATTTTTAGAATGGTTCGTGGCCACATTTGTGGCCCAAGCAATCATAGGGGTATCTCCAACCAACTCCTGGGAATGATCTGGGAGTTCGGCTGCACCATGGACCATCTCACTGGGCACTTTGCACAGCATCTCCCTATTTTAGAAGTTGAAGGAGCTTAACCACAAGGGCACAAACCACCCTCTGGCCCTTGGCCTGAAGGCTGGAGAGCTGTCCTGCAAATCTGAACGTACCAGTGGAGTGAGAATTTACGATGCTGACACTAAAAACTCTGCACCTGATTTCTTCTTCCTGCACCTCCTCCTTCCTCCACCAGCTTCAGCAGGGCAGGCACAACCACGCCCTGCTTTGGAATAGGAAGGTCACAGAGTTTACAGGACTTCATCATTATTTCCCCTCTGCTCTGGACAGAATAATAATATGTAAGCAGATGCCTTATATGACCAAAAGCAAAAGCTGTTTTCTTGCTGGCTAAAGGCAGCTCTGAATACCATCATGAAGTGTTTCATGGCAAAAGGACCAGTCAGACACACCAGCACACAACTACCTCCCTCAAACATCCAGTAATTGCCTCGAGATGGTTACAGATTTAAACCTGCCAAAGTCCTACACCAGCAAAGGCTTCTCCTGATGAGTGAGATGTTTATGCTGCATTAATTCACAACAGGGCTGAATTTTGGCAGTCTCAGACCAGGAATATTATTTAACTTGTCACCACTGGCTGATACACTCACACTGCCTGGGCTGTTTTAACAACTTCAGGAGAACATGTGAATTATAGTGAGCTTTTCTTTTGGTTTTGATCAATAATCCCCCTCTCCAAATTATGTGAACTTCGTGAGGACTTTCTGTCAAAATGTCAGAAAGATTAATTTGCTTTAGGGTTTGTTTGGTTGGTTTCCACATTAAAGTAAATGTATTTTGCAGTGTATCATGTGTAGAGAACCTCTTCAAGAGAACATAAATCTCAGTGCAAGTCTTCACCCTTTTGCTGACCAGCCCTGTGAAATCTGTCAGGTCATTTTCACCAGCATTTCCATGTGGCAGATCTAATTCTGTGCTAGAAAATTGCCTCATCTCGTGGGCGTTGCGAAGCTGCAGTTCCCATAAAACACAATTGATTGGCTGCTGTGAAAACATAAACTCCCTTAATTGGGTAAGGGCCTGCTCCCACAAGCAGCTATTCCTTTTCTCAAATCCACAAATGTGAATAAAGTCATTGACTTCGAGTCCACTTTCGAGCGTTTTCAAGTTAAACAAGAACTTAAGAGCTTTGGATTCAAGCCAGGAGTTTCAAAACATCGCTCTTAAGCTTCTCGGTGCAAAGTTTCACCCAGCTGTAAGGCAGAGATACGGATTCCCCAACGCCATTCACGGGTGAAAGCACTCCCCAAAAGAGCGCCAAAAGCTTTTGCTACAGCTGGAGCAGCCAGAGCTGCTCTGTAGGTGAGGCTGAAGATCAAATTCCAACAGGTTTTTTTCCCTGACAGGTGTACACGTGAATCCCTAAGATTCCCCAAGTATCACACGTCCAAATAAGCTCATCTATAAAAGCAAATGGAATATATTCAGAGCACACATTTCCCTCAGACTAACCACACTTTAGGGAAACTTGACATATTGATTGTTAATTTATTTGTTTCTTTTTTTCCTTTTTCTTTCTTTCAAGGCAGCAGTTTTGTTTTAAAGCGGCACCATAACGACCAAAATTTACAGAAATAATTCAAATGCAAAGTTGCAACGGAACTGGAAAACTGTCCATATGTTATATCCACAAAGAAAGCACATGATATTTTTGTATTCATTGAGAAAGAATTAGTCTGGCTAAACACTCAGTACCTGAGTACTTTTGACAACCTCATTGGCAAGTCCCCCTCTCTAAACACAAACTGAGGTATTTGTATGGACCAAAGTAAGTCAATAAAGGGAAAGCACAGCCTGGAAGAGGAAAAGGACTATGGAACAAAGTTTAGGAAAAAATGGTTTCTGATTGAAAACATCAATGTGTAAACGCCACTGTGATCCCATGTGCACTGAGCTCTGACTAGAAAAAAACCCACACTGGAAAGTATTCTCTGTCTTCTAAGAAAGCCGCCACAAAGATCTTAAGATTAAATTTTTGCTCTTCAGATTAAATTGTTGCTTCTCTTTGAAGCCTGCTGCCTTTCCTGACCTGGCTTTTCTCTATCTTTCTTTGTCAATTAGAGGGGAGAAAAACAAATAAAACCACAAACAAACAAAAACCCCAAACAAACCAAACCTAAACCAAAACAAAATTGAAAATAATTCAGGAAATAGAACAGATTTTCTTTCTTTATCCAAGGAAACGTTAAAGACAGGCCAATTACTCTGCGGTTCAGAAGGGACACTGTCACTTTTTTAATGCTGTGGGAACAGCCTTTAAAAATCCTGCACAGGATCAGTGTTCCTCCTGCTTAATCCCTCACGTTTGCTGAGCAAGTCTGACTTAACACACTTGAAACTATCGCTCAAAGCAAACAAGCCACCAAAGCACTCAGCCTGACTTAAGAGTGTGGGCTGGGAAAGCTGTTTTAAGTCCGGCCTGACACAGGCCAGTCTTATCTCCACCTCATCTCAGCCATCACCCAGGGGGACGCTTGTGATGAAGAAGGACCAGGCGGAAAACCTTCCCGTGCATTTCGCTCGGGAGAAACTGGCAGCGGACGCTTGGATGGATGCGTGGGCTGAGCCCTGCCCTTCGCCACCCCATCTGCTGATCCCTGCTCGAGCACATGCTGCGAGAGGCACCGGGGCGAGAGGACGGGCTCAACGGGCACCGGCCAGGGAACCGGGAGATGGAGGGGAAACCCTCCCCTCCTGGGCAGGGAGCGGGGTCCCTGTGCGGGGACTCCTTCTGGCGACGAAAGGGGACAGGGAGGCGGCTGCTCCGCAGGGAAAGGGACGCGAAGAAGGGCTACCTATGGTTGAGCCCCGGGGCGCTGAGCGGACCCAGAGCCACGGGCAGAGGGTGTTCCTGCGCCCCTTCCCGGGCGCACCTGTGATGGAGCAGGGAATGGCCAGCGGGACGGGTCACTGGGCACCCGGGACGGGCACAGCTCCTGCCGGGGAGCCCGTGCGGGGGTCTCTCCGAGCCCGGGCACCGCAGCACCCGCGGGGCAGCGAGTGACAGCCTCCCTGCGGACCCCGGGGCAGCCCCGGTGTGTTCCCCGCGGTCGCGGGGCGTCCCCCTCCTTCCCTCCCTCCCTCCTTCCCTGCCCCTGTCCCCTGCCCCCCGCCCCTTTCCCGTGCTCGGCACTTACGGGCAGGAGCAGGAGCGCGGCGGCGGCCGC
Organism: Pseudotriccus pelzelni; assembly: GCA_035584735.1. NCBI lineage: Eukaryota > Metazoa > Chordata > Aves > Passeriformes > Tyrannidae > Pseudotriccus > Pseudotriccus pelzelni. Next base: position 2,591,347 of record JAWMRA010000078.1, on the reverse strand, counting down.
TGCCGGGAGGCTGCGCTGCGGTGCCCGCCCGGCCATGGGGGGCTCGGGGGTGTCCCCGGGGCTCAGCCGGAGCCTCGGAGCTGTCCCGGCGCTGCCATCTCCTTCCCCCCCCCGGCTGCTGTCCTTGACCCCCTGCCCGCCGCCCGGGAGCCAAGCCCGGCGCCGGCGGCGCGTCCCAGGGCAAACCCCCGGGAGGGAGGAAGGGAGGGAGGGAAGGAGGGAGAGAGGGGGGAGCCGAGCCCGCCCTCCGCCCAGGATGCCTCGGGGATGGAGGCGGCGGGGGGCACCCCCGGGGGAGGGCGACCCTCACAGCTTCCCGGAGAGAGGGGGACCTTCCTCTCCCCCCTGCACTGAGCGCAAGAGGGATTCCCCCCTCCGTCAGGCACCGGGTGCAAGGAGAACTTCGCTGCCCGCAGTCCTCCAGAAGCAGTGGGGTAACCCCCTCCCTAAGCACTAAGCGCGGTGGGGATCCTTTCCACCAAGCACTAAATGCAATGGGGATGCCTTCCACACAAGCTTTCTCCACCCTCCTCTATCTCAGGATAGATTCCACTGCCTCAAACTTTCCAGGCTCAGGAGTATTCACCCTGCCCAGGCTCTGGGTGCAATGGGGACCTCTTTACAAAATTAAGTGAGATGCAGGTGCCCCCCACAATCCTCTAGAAGAACTGAAAATCCCTTCAACACCACCCCATCCTGCCAGGCATTAGGTAAAATGTTAACTGCATTGCCCAAAAACTTTCAGGAGCAACAGGTTTCCCCCGCTGCTCAGGCACAAAGTGCAATGTGCACAAAGTGCATTAAAGACGGGTCATAAAAAAGAGGAAGAGCAGCTTTTTACTTGGGCAGATAGTGACAGGACAAGAGGGATTGGTTTTTAACTAAAAGTGAATAGATTTAGATTAGATATTAGGAAGAAATTCTTCCCTGTGAGGGTGGTGAGGCCCTGGCACAGGTTGTCCAGAGAAGCTGTG
>JAWMRA010000078.1:2577432-2590273 GCA_035584735.1 Pseudotriccus pelzelni | reverse complement strand
CCAGAGAAGCTGTGGCTGCCCCATCCCTGGAAGTGTCCAAGGCCAGGTTGGATGGGGCTTGGAGCAACCTGGGCTAGCGGAAGGTGTCCCTGTCCATGGGAAGAAGGTGAAACAAGATGATCTTGAAGGTTCTTTCCAACCCAAGTATTTCTATGATTCTATGACCCCCTAGAAGTCTGTTAAGGAAAGGGAGAACCCTCCCTGACACTGTGCAAAGTGAACCACCTGTTGATCTTCCAGAACCAAGGGGACATCCTCCAAGCCCGAGATGCATCCCCAAGCTGTGATGAGGACCTCCACCTCCAAGACAATGAGCAGCAAGACTCTCAGCTTCCTGTGTACCCCAGGGCGAAAAGGTTCCAGTTTGTTGGTCACCAAAATCATCAGCACACCTTTCCCAAAATCTCCAAGCCTCAGGGGCATCTCTTTTGCTATCCACCAGCTGCAATGGGAGGTCCTTTTTTCCCCAGCACTGAGTTTTTTAATATTCCCCAACAGCAGGTACACCCTTCTAGCCAGGCAACCCAGAAACTGCCTGTGTGGCTGTTCCTGGTGCTCTTGGTCTCTGAAACAAGAGCCGTTTGTCCTGCTCTTCTCATCTACCAGTACTTGCCAGACTAGACCCCTGTGCAAATAAAGGCAAAACGAGGTCACCCCACATCTTCATGCCCACCTGCCCAAGGGGCTTCTGGCCCTCTGGTTGCTCCAGGGTAGCTGTTGGTGCCAAGGGAATTGGAGCCTCACAGATTTGGATGCCTGACCCTGTCGGGGCCCATAAGTTCCTGGGTCTAATCACTCCGTGATCCATCCAGCGCCGCCTCTCCATACAATGGATGTGTCTGTGGAATTGTCAGCCTGTGGGCACCAGGCCAAGCCCTGCTCTTCCCAGTGCCAGCAATGAGCCTAATAAGATTATTTTCTCCTCTCTGCTCCATCCCATCTGCCCAGAGGAGGGCCAGCTGTGTGTGAATCACAGTCGGTACCTTCCCCCAGCTGCAGCTGGGACTGTCCCCAAAGGCCCAGCCGTGTCCCGAGGCACACAGCCCTCAGCCACAATCCTGGAGCAGGAGCAGGAGCAGGAGCAGGAGCAGTCATGGCCTGTTCCTTCCCAGCCCAGCTGCTGGATTTCCACAGGGAACAGTGTCATACACTGCTTTTGTAGGCATCTATTGCCAACTGTTTCCTTTCAGGGAGATGGCACCTTTTCCTCCACAAAATAGTGCCTTTCCACCATCCTCCTCGTTTGGCTTTTTTTAAATCAAAATCAATTGGCATACAGGTAATAGTGGCACAGGGGAAAGACTTCCAACAAATTCTCAGGGTATACAAAAGCTTTACAAGGCTCACTCAGAAGCAGAAATACCTGAACATCTTTCTTTGAGGCCTTGCTGAATTATTTTGCTCTTTGCCATTGGCTCAGATAGGCACTTAAGACAGCTTCTGACCATCTCTAAAACACCTTAAAGAAGGATTACCTTCCTGATCCCATGCAGGAATCCCTTTCAGTACAGCAAGGAGACGGGCACTTACACACACTAGAAAACTTGAAATCCTCCACTGGCCAAAGTTTTCACAAAGCAACATCATTTTCCTTTTTCCTCTGGTTATTCAACAGTTTGAATATATTTAAATATTTAAGCTTGCCCAGTTTTTCCTCCCGTCTGTTGCGCACTAGCATTTGTTTCCTTTCATTATTAAAAGAAAACAAACCCATATCCCAAAGTTGCATGCTTCCGATTAATATTGGGTTCATAGTTCATGAAAATGCAAAAGGAGGAATAAATCCAGAAAAATTTTTTATTGCATTTAAACATCCACCTCCAGGACTGGAAACTCACACGCAACAGAACTCGTGAGAATTGGGAAGGGGAGCCTGGAGCTGCCTGTGCACAGACATGGGTCAAGTGCTCTGGAAGCAGGAAGGTTTCCCAGCATGTGGCTTCCACGACTTTCTGTTATGATTTATCTGTGTTTATTGCACTATCCAGAACCAGAGCCTCGTAATCTTAAAAATTGTATTGAAACAGATCAAAACAACCCCAAATTGTGACTATCTAAGGATTAAACAAATCATTCCTGCAGTCTCATGCCCAGGGCTTTTCCCCTCGCAGCTGGTTGCAAAGTCCAACCAAAGCTTTTTGTTGATTGGGTTGCTTATGAGGTCACTTCCCTTCGGATCCTCTCGAGTTCTTTAAGGGCTGAGCTCGTACTGCAGCTTTTCCTTCAGTCATGGTGCTCCTGGGGATTCTCCCAGTCATCTCCTTTTATAAAACTTGTAGGATCACTCATCCCACTGCCTGGCTTTATGGGTGAGACTGGTCATGCTTAACATGGAAACAGAGGCATATAAAGGCACACACAGCCCCATAAGTGTGGGTATGGCACATGAAAGGTAACCCTTGCTCTTTTAGGAAACACACTAAGACCCATGAGAGCAACATACAGAGATTCAGGAATGCAGCAGAAGACAATTCTGATCAGTTGGATGGAGCAAGTCTCCATATGGGATCATGGCATGGATCCAGTTGTTCAGTTCTTGCCCAAATGACTTTCAGACGTGGCTTTGCAGTCATGCCCATACAAGGATGACTCCCTCTTACTTGTTTGGTAGTGCTTTTTTCCCCCTTCTTTAAAGCTCCTGAAATAACTTATATCTTTGATTTTGAGCCCATGAGTATTCCCTCTGCTGTCAGTGATGAAACTGTGCACAAAGCATCCTCGCTGCAGGAAGGACAGGGCCAGCTCCTGCTGTGACATCTGACACAGTGAGGTCCTTGCCGTGTCCACAACCTTGAGGGATTTAGACAATACAACTACAGTAACTCGAAAACCAGTTTCAGTAATAACCACAAACGTCACACAAGACATGAGTAACCAAAAGGTAGAACTGGACTGAATCAGGCACCAATTTTGTCTCTCTGAAATACTGGATGATGTCTCAGGGGGATGAGGTGTCTCTCACTTAAAGGGAACTAACAGAAAATACCAAATACCTCCCTCTGGGTGAGGTCCAGCGCCCTCTCCCATGGGTCCCCATCTGGGGACAGACTGGGTCCCCATTTGGGACCTTGAATAGATTTTAGGTCTCTCATGCAGAATATGAGTAAATTCAATTTTAAATATGTATCAGATGTTTTATTCATCCAATTAATTAACAAAGTTAAACTCCTTCCAGAGAGATGTGACAGCTCAGAAGAGCTATAAAATCTCTGAAAGTGCCCTGTCCCCTTTTGACCGCATTGGTTTCAGCTCAGTTTCAAAGAGGCAGGTGAATCGACCTGGGTATGCCAGATCTGAAAAAGGTCAGGCAGGGAAAAGGAATGGGAGGAGTCCCCCACTGCTTCTTGCAGAATGAGTGAATGCCATGATGACATTTGAGACCAGAATAATGTCTGCAAAGGGAGGAAAGTTAGCTGGAGGGTTCTTATTAATAATGAATGTAATGGTTTCCTGAAATAATGGTGGGTCAGAGCTGGTAACGAGCACAGCTCAGGAAAACAGAAATTGCTCTGATAAAGCAAAGGCATGTAGCTTCTTCCTCTTCAGTAGCTCAGTATTTGCAATTGCACTTGAATAAGGAATGTAAGAAGGATGGAAGAAAAAATGATGATATTTAAAGAAAGTTCCATTGTTTCAAATGGCTCCTAATTGTGAAGTCTCTGGGGTGTAGTATAAACCTTGGGAGAGGGGAGACAGAAGGAAAATGAGGTGGAAGCATCACCCCTTAGGCATAAAATAGATTTTCTGGCTTTCTTCACCGTGGAACTCCTGTGGATGCTGCATTCTCATGGAATAACACGGGCCTTTTCCCTGCGACAGCGTGCCCAGCTTGGTGTTCTGCACGTCCCATTGTCAAGGAGGTGCAATCAGCTCCTCACTTCCCAGGAGAGCCCCACAAACCTCAGCCACCACCAAGCCTGTACGGGCTGGGGGAATCGTGCTGGTGGCTGCAAGCACTGCCAGATGTCCCTCTGTCCCCAGCCACATGTGGCACAACAAAGCTGCCACTCCTGGGGTTGTTGATATGAGTGCTTTGCAGTCAGACTTTCAGCTGCCTTGCTCTGGGCTCTGAAGGACAACTGGCAGCCTGGATATCATTCTCCTGAGGGGATCCCAAAGTTCCCTGGCAAAGCAGTTTCAGAGATAAATTTTGTGTCTAAAGGGGCAGGCACAGAGCCCTCTCTCAGCCCAGGCCCCTCCTGGGGGGAAAACAAGCAATACATCCCTACGAGGTTTTAAGATCAGGTTCCCACCCTGGGACAAAGGGAGGGAGGAGAACCTATCACAGACCACAGTGGACATTAAATCTTCCCTGTTACCAGCAGTGTTCTGTCCTTGTGCTGTGAAAGGGAATGTCGACATCGGTACCTGGCAGACTTCTCACACCAAAATCTGGGGGGGTTGCCCTGGAAGGACAACACTTTCCCTTCACCTTTATCCGGGTGAAAAATTAACCTGGCTGAAAAATGCACTCCCAGCTGGCTTGTATCATACGTGATGGGAAAGTGGTTGGACTTGTCAGGAAGAGGCTAAAATAGTCAGACGTAGTGATCCAACCATCTCTGTATCAATTACAAATGTATTATGCCCAATCCCTGGAAGTATCCAAGGCCAGGTTGGATGGGATTCTTGGAGCAAGCTGCTCTAGTGGAAGGTGTCCCTGCCCATGGCAGGGGGGGAGGAACAAGATGAGCTTTACAGTTCCTTCCAAGCCAAACCATTCTATGATTCTATTTCCTGTCTCAAGGTTTCTTCCTCCCATGGCTTCCTTGGTTTTTAAGAAATTATTCCTGTGCCTTACTGGAAGAATAAGTTACTCCTTTTTGCATGGATCACATGAAGGAGAAGAAGGTACTGCTGGTTACAGAAGTGATGAAATCAATCCCAAGTCATTAAATCCTTAACTACACTTGCTTTGGTTAATTCATATTTATCTAAGCACTGAAACCTCTACAAACCTTTGCCATGGTTGCAATCACTTCAGTCGGACTTTAAATTATGGTTAAATGTATTATCAAGAGATGTTTCACCTTAAAAATTCAGGAGAAGGAAAATAGATCATGAGAGGAGATGCCTAATTTGGCTTCAGAACTTCAAGCCCCCACTGATACCCTGTAAGTAGATCTGACGTTTTGGTGGATCCTTGGTATGACTTGATAATTTCCAGATAACTTTCAAGTTACTTCTGTGAAAATAAGTCTTGGATTTTCAAATAGCAGAAAGTTTGCAAAGAGATTCATGTAAGTCTTATCCCTCTCCCCTCCCATTTTCCCTTCCTCCTTGCATCTTTCTGATTTAATTAATAGATTTTTGGGCTCGAGTAAGTTATTCATCTTTACCTCAGAATGTCGTCTTCCATTCTAGAGTAGGTTTCATTCTGAACTGAGGCTCAGGTACCTGATCAAGTCCTGCAGTTTAAATAAGTTACTGGACAGGATTTCTCTCGTGAACTGAGAAAAATGAGTGTAAGTGTCTCCATATTTTAATGCTGAGCTCATATCTTAGTGGAGATCTAGTGAAACCACTGAAACCCAAAAAGTACTTTTCTGCCTAATAGAGAGATTTCTTGGGGCTCACTCTCATTTCTGACAAGCTTCATTATTGCCTTTGAAACTTCTCTGCTGAGGGGCAGTTTCACCAGATGAAGTCTTGGGAGGATCCTTCCCTTTACAGGCTGCTCTGAACTCTCTGAGGTCTCAATTATTTGAGTAGCTGAGTTGTCAGCAATTTCTGGCCCCAGATCTGCTAAGTCATTGACAGGATTTCCTTGTATGGAATTACCACTCAGCATGTCAGGAATTTCCTTGAAAAAACAGCTTTTTTTTTTTTTTTTTTAAACCAATGCAATGTTTCTTTTACTTCTTGCCATCATCTGACAACACTGCTCGCTTATCTTTTCTAGTGAAATGTTTGGAAATCACTTCTTTTTCTCTTTCTTCTGGGAGCTCACAGCACAGCAAACAAACAAAAAGGTTCACGATATTTCTTCACATCCTTGCCTGACATTGTCAGCTTTAGTGTGGAGAGGCTCGAAAACTTGACTCAGCAGTTGGCAGGTAAAAGAATCAGAAGCAGTTTTACAAATATTCATTTGTCAGTCACATCAATAATACTCCAATTTTACACTCTGTAGCCATGTGGATTTCAGTGAAGTAACACTGGATGTACACATGGGAGAACCAGTCTTAGTGTAAGAATGCATATAATGGGGATTTTCTACATCCACTTGCCTAGAATTCAGCTGTCAACATAACTTATCTCTGTTCATCTCAAGCCTAATGGTGCTGTGTCATCCCTGAAGAAAAGCATCACTCTTTTCCCAGGAATAACTGCCTTCTATTTTGGATTGTGCTTGCCACATTTTTTCCATGCTGAGTGCCTAAAGTTAGTGCCTCGAAGCCATATGGGGCATGGCAGTATCTGCATCTGCGTGTTACTTGAGACTTAATTCAGTGAACTAAATATCACAGAACCACAGAGTGGTTTGGGTCGGAAGGGACCCTAAAGATCATCTCATTCCACCCACACCTTCCACTAGAGCAGCTTGCTCCAAGAATCCCATCCAACCTGGCCTTGAACAATTCCAGGGACAGGGCAGCCCCAGGTTCTCTGGGCAACCTGTGGCAGTGTCACATGTTCTAAATAAATTAGAATTAGGCATCCCTATGAGTTAGGGCTCTCAGATTGGACACAAAGTTATAAAACTTATCCCCAAGTTACCGGATGTGACCACAGAGTTTGCTCTTGCAATATTTCTGTTGGTATATAAAATACCTGCAGAAATCTTACTGCTAAGAAACTGATAATTAAACAAATAACTTGGTTATCTTCCCTTAGGAAAGAGAAACAAGGGATTTGCATATAATACATGTTTTTTTATCCTTTTACTTCTTGCCCTTCAGTTGTCTCAGCGTTGTGAGTTACTGGAGTCAGCAGCAGCACAGTATTCCAGGTGGTAAACAGGAGGTCTAGAAATTACGTTGATAAATAGAAATAAGTGCAGGCAGACAGGCTGCATACTAATCAGGGCTTCCTGGTAATACTTCAGTCTCTGTGTAACAGACATTCATAAGATGTTCAGTATAGAACACAAAACTTTTAAAAAAGGATGTAGGAAATGAGGTTCTAGGAAATTTTCTGGCTTCACAAACTGCCACCATAGGTAGGGTTGGGCTGAATAAAACCCGTTATTGTAACGTGCCTACAAGTGATGTGGTTTCTCCACTCTCCCCTTACAGTCAGTGGACATAGACCCAATACAGTCAAAGAAGTCCAGTTTCACATCACCCTAAACTCGGTGCCTATGGTCCATCTGTTGACTCAAATCCCAGTTCTGTCTGTTCCTTCCCTTGACTGGGAAAGAAGCTGAGAGCAGTGAGTTCAGAGGGGAACAGCTGCATTGGAGATAACTGGAATTAGGTGACACGAATCTCATCCAGTCTTTAATGAGAGAAAAAAATTACCCTGCAATTGTTATGATTTGCCACATACTTCACTGTCCTTCACTGCCACAGTATTATGACAGTTTGTAGTGACTGAAGATCTGGTCCAACACCCTTAAATCCTCACTGAGAGGCATCAGCTTTAGGCATGAGAGCATTTGATTTCTGAAGCTCGCCTTGTTCACAGCAATTAATTAGTGCCACCTTTGGCAACACTTCCCTGCGATGAACATCTGCCTCCCAGAAGGTGAATCAAAGCTGCATGTGCTGCCTTGTTGTGCATGAGGGCTCTTACAGGCAGGAGAGCTCCAGGACCTTTTAGTCATTCATGTTAATACGCCTCCAAATATTGCAGCAATCAGCCACAGCAGTTTCAGAGTCTGAAATTCTGCAGAGCACTCAGGTAGTGCCTAATTAAAATACGTGCTGGAGGCCTGCTGTGGCTCAGCCAAGATTGCTTGTCTCCATTTCTTTTAGCCCTCCTGACTATCAGTCAAAAAATCCCTTTCCAGGGAAGTTTTTTTGCATCAGATGTTTTCAGCTCATAACTTCTTTTACGAAGGAACACTGGCCTTGCTCGTGCTACCTTAGCTTGGGATGGTTCAACCTTTTCCAGGCTCCACGTCAGCACTGAAGCCTCTCACCTGAAGGGGTGGATGAAGTCAGCAGTGGATCCTCTGAAGGATAAGGCTGTGAACATTATCAGTAAAAACAGTTTGGCTTTTTGGGTCCATCGTAATTCATTTCTAGCTGTACCCCAGTGTTTCCATGGACACCCGAGAAAAGGTGGCAAAGTGGGTGGACTCAGCCTGCAGATTACCCAGGAAAACATCTCATAAAATTCCTCTAAAATTCCACCGCTTTATTCATCTTAGCAGACATGAAGCTATCCAAGAACTTACAGAGATTTCCTTTTAGCTCTCTAGGAAAATGATTTTTACGCTGCTTTTTCACCATTCTGCATTTCTTAACCGTCTTTTCATCCACCTATTCCCTAATTCTCTTATCCAGCCCATCCTGAGTTGCTGTGTCAGCTGAAAAGAACCCTTTGCACAGCAGCATTTTTGTGAGTTATGGCAGCAGGAAAGGGATGCATCATTTCATGTTTATTTATCAGAGATTTGATGATAAACAATTTTCTTTTGCTCAGAAATTGAGTTTTCCGGGTACTGGCTGCTTGTCAACAAATGCTGCTTTACATCCTGAGCAATGAAAAGGAAAGGGAGAGATTATTATTAGTGCTAAGGCAATTTACACTCTAATGAAAACAGAAGGAGAGAGATTAAACTAAAGGCACCTGCAGTTGCAATGCTTAAGGGTGTCTAATTTTTGTCTTATCTTCTTTTTTTAGGTGGAAAGCAAGCCAGACACTCTCTTTCCAGAAAGGCTGATGGGAGCAGTTGACTGAATCTTGAGTTTCTTCCCAGAAAAAACAAAAAAAACCAAAAACCCCACAAAAAAACCTCCGCAAAAAATCCAAGTTCTAGTCTGTGAAAGAATAAAATTTTATGTCTCAAGTGGTTCAACTTCCTTCAGCTCCAAGAACAGGTAAAGAAGGTGGTTGACAGACTTAACAAAGGCTTTATTCAGTCTCATTTGAAATCTTTGAAACAACTGGGTGAAGCATCTGAGGATGGACAGAATAATATTCCGCAGGCACTTAAGTTGTCAGTGTTAGTGGCTGAATGGCAGACAGACCCCACGGGCCTTTCTTCCAATCCACATAAAAGCATTCAGGATGCTGGTGAGACACACAGATAAAAGTCACATCCTGAATCCAGTGGTGCCTGCACACCAGCCTGGGAATCAGGATAGATGTGATGATAAGACGCAGCTGGGCTGCAAAATCACATCACACCTTGAAAGGCTTGAATTAACATTTGGGTACACGTGCAGGAGCTCCACAAGAATTCAGACTCTTTCAGTATTTCATAAAAATTATGAATCTTGAAATTCCCCTATTTGGAGGCAGAAAGGACCAGCAGTAATGAATGAAACCAACATTATCTCTTACCACGCTACCACATCCCTCCTGATCCAAATTGGAAAGAACTCCGATGTATTCTATATTTTTTAAGAAAAAGGAGAATCAAAGGGTTCCTATCAGTGCCACAGGGAACTAATGTCATTAAAAAACTAAGTTTGGGGATTTTCTGTGGAAAATGTCTTCTTTTCTTCATGGGAAAAGTCCCTGAGCCTGACTTTGAAGTCAGCCCTGCTTGGAGCAGCAGTTAGACTGACTCTACATCTCCAGAGGTTTCTTCCAACCCAAGTTCTTCTATGATTCTGTATTTCGCTGCTATTTATTTTACATTTATTTTACATTTGCCTTTGGGAAAAATCTTTGTAAAATTCCCGATGGGGGCAAAAGGTGAAGTGCAGTTATCAATAGCTTGTGGCCGTTGCCAGGTTAAGCTCTTACCTCTGTGATTTACACCAGGACCCAGATGCAGCATAGATGTGCTTCCTCAAATACCTGGACTTGCTGGGTTATTGGTTGGACTCGATGGCCTTAAAGGTCTTTTCTAACCCGAATGACTCTGTCATTCTAATGATTCTGTGATGGGTGACTGTCAAAGTGCCAATGGCAGATTATATCAAGTTTTCCAAGCATTAGGTTATAATAATCTGCATTCTCACACTATGTCAGTCTTTCTGGGTCGATTTTCAGCCTCCTCTAACCTCAGTCTTTCTTTTATACAGCAAGACTTCCTCTATGATGCTTCCTAGCACATGTAGTTCTCATAATAATTAGGAACTAACCAAGTATCAGATATTTTGATTTTTGGATTCAGAAAAAAAAAAAGCCCCAAACATAAAATGGAGGAAAGACCACCTTGATTTAATGGCTTAGGCAAGAGCATGAGAGCCAGGAATTCAAATCTCATTTGTTCTCCACTGCGGACATGTTGGGTTTTAAGTCAAGTCTTTTCCTCTTTGCTTTCCCTTAGTTTAGAGTTGGAAAGAACCAGAATGCTTATGTTGTTACCATAAAATGCAGCATCAGTTTGCAAAGCATGGAATGTGCAGTGTTTACATCAACCAACGATATTTTTGTGCTTGGATGGCAGGAAGGAAGCTCCCCTCCTCTGGATGGGGGGTGGTGCAGCAGTTACTGAATTTTTTGGAAGTGCACTGAAGGCAACTCTGTGTGCCTCAACTCCATAATAATTTAATGCTGAAAGGGCAGGATGCTCTCTCCTTACTTCATCTGACCCATGGACAGTCCTATGAAAGAAAAAGAACCATGGGGACAACTTCTGGCTTTTCTTTCAGTCTGGAGAAGAGAAGGCTCCAGGGAGATGTTAGACCATCTCCCAGTGCTTAAAGGGACTATAAAAGAGCTGGAGAGGGAATTTTTACAAGGGCATGGAGTGATAGGAGAAAGGGTAACAGCTTTAAACTGAAGGAGGATCGATTTAGATTAGATATAATAAAGAAGTATTTTATGATGGGGGTGGTAAAACACTGACACAGATGTTCCATCCCTGGAAATATTCAAAGTCAGATTGAATAGGGCACTGGGCAACTTGATGTGGTTGAAGATGTCCCTGCTCATTGCAGGGGGGCTGAACTAGATGACCTTTAAAAATTCCCTTCCAACCCAAATCATTCTATGATTCCTTTTCTTTCAACCTCAGCCTCGAATTTGACATTTCCTGTGTTCTTATGGCCAATGTGTTACAATAACTAGTGTGAGTCAGGACCACTGGCATGAGGCCACCAGGATTAATGTAACCAAGTAATCCAATCTTAATGAGGTTTAAAAAGGAGCTTGACAGTAGTTCAGAAGCACTTGTTGGATGTATGGCTTGTCTGTGATTACTGAAGCATGCAAAGAATGTTATTAATAGGGCTGCAGTCAGGTGAATAGCTCTGCAGTCTTTGGATTAATTTCATATAGCAACAGGCAGTGGTGATTTAAGTAAGTGGAAACTTCAATGGCAAACATGTTGATAAACTTTCCAAGAGCTTGAGGAAACACAGCAATGGAAAATGGATAGGGATAAATGTGTTGAGTCAACAGTTACAGCTCAGATTCGTCCCTCAAGTGCATCTGCTCCTCTCATCTCAACTGCACCAAACCCCCTCAGGTGAAAACACACTCTGTAATCTGAAATTATCTGTCTTGTTCCTCAGCTGAGACAAGGCATAAAGGATTATGAAAAAAAAATTACCAAAATGAGCAGATAATGCAGATGTCCCTGACTTCTGGACAGGTCTCTGAGAGCACAGCAGTTTCACAGTTCATGCAGTGTGAAGAACCACTTTCTACCACTGTTTTCTGTAACTGATTCTTGGTGGTTTTATTAAACAACTCTTAGTTCTTCAATGGTAAGACACAGTAAAAAAAAAATCTTTTATCGTCTTCTCAAAATACTTCAGACAACAAATCCTTCAGGCTCCAAATCTTTCAGACATGGTGTTTGTAATATAGTCCCTTTTAAATTCAAAGAATACTGTTGTGAAAGGAAAAAAAGGGTGATATAGCAAATATCCATTTGCCATGGCCATTTGTAGTCACTGGCTAAGCCTGTCCTGTCCTTCTCTGATAGCTCGAGGTCTAAGATCAGTAATTCCAGTTGTCTGAGAATTGAGGACATAATGACTCTCAGGTTCATGTGTTAAAGTAAAAAGTTCAACGGCTAAAGATGGGTTGTCAGTACAAGAAATAACACAAACAAGCAGCCATTTTTTAGAGGACAAAGAAAAAGAGCATCAGTTTGGGTTGGTTTGTTTGTCTGTTTGCTTTTTAATTATGAAAAAACACAGACCTTTGCGTGAAAATCATCTTAAGCAGAAAAGAGATGATGTGCTATTGCTGGAGCAAGTCAGCTGTGCTGGAATTATTCTGCTTTCACACCAGTTCCAGTGAGAATACAGCTTCAGACTTTTACAATGCTCAAAATACTGAGCCAAATCTGGCCCTCATTGCATGCAAAAGGCAGGAATTCTCATCAGTCTCAGTGGGGAATCTCTGCTTAAAAGCTGAGTCCCAGTCCTGCTCACTTGTTTTCAAGAAGTAAATGCCTTTCAGTAAGATCATTTTATACCAATAGCAAATTCAGTCTGCTCAGCTTCTGAGCTTAAATCTGGAGACTTAAGTGATTAGTAGGGGAATGCTCATTAAAAGTCAAAACTTTGTCTCACATTAAGGATTTTCTACAGTGCCTGTGTTCTCATGATGAAGAGGCATCAGGTCACCTGCTGCATAAAGCCCTGGCATTTGTTTATGGATTCAATAAGGCAGAACACAAAATGCAGTGATCTGTCCCCCCCCCCGGAATTATTATAACTCTTTCCAGCATCCCACAATTTGTGCCTTGTCCTAGTTAGAACAACTGGGACCAATTCATGGGTGTAACCCAATCTATGTATTCTATAGCCCTCCATGCCAT